>JAFEMH010005377.1:0-165172 GCA_022495995.1 Adenophora triphylla var. japonica
TGGAGTGCATCGCGCTTGGGGATCCTGCAGGATGCGAGAGGATCTTTGGCGTCTTTGGAGGAGATACCGTAGTGTACCTTGGTGAGCGGAGTCTTCCCATGGCTGCATGGCCCGGGTAGACTATCATACGGGGTGCCGGCGGATCCGCCGAGGTCAGTGTGTATCCACGCCCCGCTCTATTCCCGAGAGGATGATTATGCGGAGTCTTTTGGTGGGTGATGCGGCGACGGCTTGCGTGATTCTCGGGAAGCTTCGCCATGCGGAGTTTACGCACTCGGTTGATGGGTCCCCTCTGAGGTGAGATAGAGCGATCACATGCTCGTGGCTCCGCCTCTGCTGCAGCCAGGAGTTCTTGATTTAAGCACTTATATGAGGCCTGCTGTTCCCCCAGGTTCTCTGCCTTTTGCCCCAGGACTACGGCCGCTTTGAGCTGCATTATATGATGGGGAGCATGCCAATGATGGGGACACACGTCCGAGTCTCCACGATCAGATTCCCGAGGGTTACAGCCTCCCGAGTGATGTCTCTTCGGTATGTTTACTGTTTATGCTTGTTACGTGCATTATAAGTGTATATGTCCCAGAAGCTCCATCCGAGCATCTTAACTTTTCTTTGATTTTGGTCACCATATCACGGCTGCCGATTACAACCGTGGAGCGACCAAGATAGGAGTGTGGTTGATAGCTTTGGTGTCGGACACTGTCCGAGAGAGAACATTCAGAAAGCTTCTTCGGCGGCCTCGACGGTGGCCTCGGCGATGACCCACACTTGCGGGCCCGAAGAGGTCGAGGAGGGATGGTAGCCCTGGTGGTGATGGCGGAGGTGTTGGCGGCTCGGCGACTTGATGGCGTGATCCCCTCCCCTTTTCTTTATCGATTATTTGATGATACATATTGGCCGTGTGGGCCCGGACAATTTTTCTTTCTTTTAAATTTTTAGGAACAAGTAGGTAGCACAAAACAATGGTTTTTTTTCTTAGCACCTAATCCTAGGTCTAATTAGTTTAATTAACTTTCTCGACTTTCCATGTTTTCGGAAATGGGAATGGCCGATAGGCCGCAATTTTGACTTTGCTGAGTATGGTGTTTTATTGCATGTTATGAATTGTACACGCGAGGTTTTCGAGACTTGCTTCGCCAAGTCGGGGCTAGATTCTTTGTTTGAGTAGAAGCTGTTCTTTGCTTTGCCGTAAGGGATATCTCGCGCGAGATAAGGTGTCTCGCACGAGACACGCTACCCAGGCGAGAAATCTCTTCCTTTTCGAACCTTAGGATTTTGACAGTTTTCCCTATAAAATCACCACTGTAGTCCGGCCGGATAACTCATTCTAGCTTTTCAAACTCTAGAGATATCTGTTAGGGTGAAACTCTTGTCTTCTTTTTCAACCACATGATCCATGGCTTCCAAGGAGATTGCCCCAGCGTCCATGATTGTCGATGATTTTTCTTTGTCCTCTGAAGTGATTGTCTCTTTCAAGCAAGCATCAAGGGATTTTGTAAGGTCGTTTCGCAACCGGTCTCGCAATAAGTTTATCGCGAAATTCGGATTTAGAATTCTTTTCACTTTGAAGAACCTCCAACCGGATTGGAAGTTATTGCGGGAGTCTTTGCTCGATTTTGGGATCCCTCTATTCATCTTTTCAATTTTTCTTTGAATGAGATGGTGCCTACAGAGTGGAGGAATTCGCCATTATCTTGGATATGCCTTTGGTAGCGAGATTCTTTGTTCCTAAGTATCATAGGAATCATTCGGAGGCTTTGAGCAATTGTTAGGGATCCCCCTTGATACTTGTTATGAGTTGGTTCACCGCGAGTGGGTTGATTGCTCTTCTTTTCGGGACGCTTCGGCGGTGATTACGATGATGATGCTTTTCATGTCCATAAGCGGAACTTTACGGCTCTTTCTCTTTTCGGAGATGTTTTGTTTACGTGCGGGGACGGCTTGGTCGATTCCCAGCGGGTGGAAGTTGTTACGAGGCTAGGAAACGTTCTAGGAACATTATTCCGCTAATCTTGGGTGAGACCCTTCATGGTCTTGATGAGCTGCATAGGGTGGCGTCATGACTCAAGGGAGTCCCCTCCTGTTGACTATTTGGCTTAGGGAGCATCTCAAGTTGATAGGTCCCCGTTGGAATATTCTCCTTTTACATATCATACACGAAAGTTGTTAATCAAAAGATCTTTCGGCGGATGAATGGGGGTGAGCTGATTGCGAAGCCGAAGCTGCCGATATTCTCTGGTGTCCACCTTATTGGAGGTTGAACAAGTATGTTGCCAATACCAAGGGTTTTGACGGGGTTGTTCTTAGGGTTTGCGAGATTCCTCCTTTTACTTTTCCAAGCGGGTGCTCAGTCGGTTTGGTCGACGACGGGACACTTATCTTTTCGAAGGAGCTTCTCGTGTAGTGTCTTATATTGGTGTAGAGTTTGCGCGGTGCTAGCTCAAGCATGGGGTGTAGGAACTAATCGGGACCGTTGGTCGAACCTTCGGACTTTCAATGCAAGCATCTTCTGTCGACAAATATTTGGATTGGTTCCTCCATACCGGTCATCCTAGTGCGAGAGAAGATTGATGACTTGCGGCTTTCATTTGCTAAGAGATTCTTTTGTAGCAGCGGTATCTTGCGAAGGAGCGAGGCTCGGTCGATCCTGCTAATGTGCGGCTGATCCTACTCGGGATTTTCTTGATGGGGATTGGTACGAGAGGCGAGCAAGGAATGCACGGAAAGACGCAAGCTTTGGGACGGGCCTCATGTCTTCAAGAGGCTGTCGGAATCTGTCTTTGATCGTCTCGAGGGATGTTACGCTTTGAGAGGCTCAAGCGCAAGGAGGATCACGACAACGGTGGAGACCATGTCCGCCGGCCAACCAAGTTAATGAAAGGCTAGATCTTTAGGAGTACCGAGATTGCTTTGATAGATCAATTGTTTCTGCTTTATTAGTATTATTATTTTTCAAGTTTGTTAGCTTAGCAAATTAGTCGTTGTGGTTAGGATTTCCCTATTATCATTAATGAAATGCATTGATTAATAAAAGGGACAACTTTGATTTATTTATTTGATTAGACCGAACCAGAGAAATGCCTACGTTCCTCTTTTACAGCAATTAAACAAGAGGCTCAGGTCCAACGTAGTTCATTTTTGAGAAAAGGACGAAATATGGCTCCAGGCCGTAGAGTAATCTCGCGCGAGATAAGCCCCCTTTCTTTTTTTTTTTTTATGCACACCCTTTCTTTTGCCTAGACCGCCCCTTCGGGTTTTCAATCTAGCGGGCTTCTTTTCTTGTGCTAGCTCTAATTTTTGCCTAGGTCGTCCTTTCGGGATTTTCAACCTAGCGAGCGATTTGTTTTAAGGAGGCCAAGTCACGCGAAGTACTTCTTGAGCTTGTCCATGTTGGCCAGAAGCCGGTAGTTGATCTCCGTCTAAGTCTACCCAGTGAAGGGCTCCCCGAGAGAATATCTTCTTCACAATGTAGGGTCCTATCCACCTTGGTCCCCACTTGCCTAATGGGTTGAAAGGTCAGGGACGATGCTCACGGAGCACCCGGGTCGCCTACTACGATGTTCCTTGTCTTGACCTTTTTGTTGAAAGCTCTTGCCATTCTTCTTTGGTAAGCTTGAGTGTGTTGGTGCTTTCAACCTTCTTTCATCCAACAGGGCTAGCTCTTCGTATACGCTTTCTAGCCGATCGACTTCATTCACTTGGTTTTCTAGGAGAACCCTTAGTGATGGTATTTCCAATTCTATCGGTAAGACGGCCTCCATCCCGAATGTGAGGGCGTAGGGAGTTTCCACAGTAGGCTGTTCGGGTGAAGTGCGGTACCCCCATAGTGCGAATGGTAGCTTGTCGGGCAGTCTTTTCCGGTGGTTGTCATTTTCGATGATAGTCTCGATTGTTTTGTTCGCGGCTTCAAGCTTGCTCCGTTTGTTTGAGGCCTATAAGGAGATGACTTGTGTCTCGTGATTTTGTACTCGGTCGGTAGGCGATTGGTTTCCTTCTCGAAGTGTGACCCATTATCGGATATCATCTCTTGTGGAACCCCGTATCGGCGAGATGATGTTGTGCTTGATGAATTACGCAACCTTTTTGGCATTCGAACTTTGTAGGAGGCGGCCTCGACCCATTTAGTGAAATAGTCGATGGCTACTAGGGCCAGCTTGATGTCCGTTGGCTCCTGCCAGTGTGATCTTTCCAATCACGTCTATTCCCCATGTAGAGAACGGCCAAGGTGAAGTCATTGGGTACGACAAGGAAGGCGGTGCATCTTTGAAGATTGGCGTGTATCGACACTTGTGGCACTTTTTGACCATTTTGGTACGGTCGGCTTCCATGGTCGGCCAAAGTACCCTTGTCGATGATCTTTTTGGCGAGCATGTTTCCGCTCATGTGGGTTCCACATATGCCTTGATGAACGTGGTCCATTATTTCTTGGGCCTCTTCCTCGGTGGCGCAAGGAGGTTTCCTTGGGGATGTTTCTTGAATAAACGGCCAGCCGTGATGACGTAATTGGCGGCCCAACCTCTTAAGGGCGATCACGAGTCTTGGTCTGTCTCGGAGTGGGATGGTTCCATCTAGGATGAAATGCCAAATGTCGTGGTACCATGGTTTCCCTTCGGAGTTTTCAACGGCGGCACCTTTGGATAACCATTTGTCTTTGCGGTCGTGAAGATCTATAACGGCGCGGTATGCGGGAGTTGCACGCCGTGTTATCTTGAAGGGTTTAACTGCTTTTCCTTTAGGGATTTCGACCAAAGAAGCAAGTGTGGCTAGTGCGTCCGCAAACCGATTTTTGTCTGCAGGGGAGATAGTGGAATGAAACATCTTGAAATTGATGCGCCAATTCTTGGAGGTGGGCCTTTGTATCTTTGAAGGGTTGGATCTTGGACCCTCCACTTCTTTAATGTACGATTGATGATCAATTGGGAATCCCCGAATACCTCGAGTTCGGTCACGTTGCGTTCTAGGGCTGCCTCAAGCCCCGCTATGCAAGCCTCGTGATACAACGGTATTGTTGGTGGCGTCAAAGTCAAGACGTCTTGCTAGAGGAGTGTAGATGTCGTTAGGGTCTACCAATAACATTCCGATGCCAAACCCTCTCTTGTTGGCTGCGCCATCGAAAAATAATTGCCACTTATTTTCTTCTATGCTTAGGATGTCCTCATCGGGGAATCGCGGGTCTTCCCCCTTCACTTCGTCGCAAGGAAATTCGGCCAGCGATCTGCGAATACACTCCCTCGACGGATTTCGAGTGACGTAAGTGATATCATACCGTGTAGCATGAAGTACCATTTGGCTAGTCTCGAAGACAAATTTGATTTGTCTAGGATATATTTCGGTGGATCCATCTTTGCGATGAGACGGGTGGAAAGGCTTCCATATAGTGCTTTAACCTTTGTGATACCCGGACGAGAAGCGGCGCATGACTTGTCGAGTGGAGAGTAGTTGATTTCTTTGCCTTGGAATCTGCGGGCGACAAAGTAGATGGCATTTTACGTGTGCGAGGCTGTTTGTTCTTGAGCAAGCATAGCCCCTAATGCGTTGTACGTGATTGTGAGGTACAACTTCAAGGGCTTCTCCTTGTGTGGTGGAACCGGGATAGGTGGGGAAGTCAAGTAGTGCTTAACTTCCTCGAATGCTTCTTGACATTCTTCGGTCCATTCTTGAGGTGCGTTTTTCTTAAGTAGCTTAAAGATGGGGTCGCACATTGTAGTCGGTTGATTAATGAATCGGCGATATATTGGAAATACGCCCATGAATCCCTTTACTTCTTTACGTGTCGGGGTGGAGGCATGTACGTGATGGCCTTTATCTTGGCGGGATCTGCGCTTCTATGCCGCGTTACGTGACCATGTATCCCAAGACTTTCCCTTTGACTACTCCGAATGAGCATTTGGCGGGGTTGAGTCTCATTTTGTCTTTGTCTCGGTCGATTGAAGAATTTTACGAGATCTACGAAGTGTTGGCCATCTGTCCCTTTCGAGTGGATAATCATGTCGTCCACATACACCTCTATTTCTTTATGGATCATGTCGTGGAATAGTGTCGTGGCTTGCTCTACGATAGGTAGCCCCGAGCGTTCTTGAGACCAAACGGCATGACCGTGTAGCGAACGTCCCCCAGGTGTGGTGAATCTTTGTCTTGTCTTTGGTCCTCTTACGCCGTGAGGATTTGGTTATACCACTGCGAACCCGTCGACGAATGAGCGGACCTCGTATCTTCTTGTGGCATCGACCAACATGTCTATGTTTGGTAGCGGGAAGTCATCTTTAGGGGATGCCTTGTTCAAGTCTTGAAATCAACACGAGACTCGTATTTTCCCGTTCGACTTGGCTACTTGCCTTGTGTTTGCTAACCATTAGGATATTCAATCACTTTGATGAACCCTACATTCAAGAGTTTCATGATTTCTTCTTTCACTTGCATTGACCATTAGGCTTGATTCTGCGTAGCTTACGCTTGGCGGCTTGGCGTTGGGTAGCGGTGGTATCTTGTGTTCTACAAGCGGCGATTCAACCGGGCATATCTTTGTAGGACCAGCGAATACGTCGACATATTCTACGAGGAGGCTGGGTCAAGGTTTCTCTGTCTTCCCCCTTGAAGAAAATTTGCCGATCTTTGTTTCTCTGGGGTCTTGTTGTCCCAAGATTAGCTGTTTGCATTTCTTAAATGCGTCAGCGGGGCCATTCTTTCCACAACGACCTACTTGCTTAGCTAATTCTTTTAAGATTTGTTCGTTATCTTGATCTATCTCATCGTATGATTCATTATTAACGTGTTCGTTATATTGATTATTATTAGTTAATTCATCATTTACGATGTTAGCAATCTCGGGGTACTCGGAAAGATCAAAGTTTTCATTAAGGAAGTAAGGGAATACATGTTCGGCCACCGCCTCGATTTCCTCTTGAGTGAGTTCATCGGAGGTGGAGCACAGCTTCTAATGTAAAAGTTGTAGGGCCTATCTTCTGCGAGGGTGGGGAGTGCAACCAAGCTCTTTGATCATGAAGTCTTCATCAACAAGCTGGTCCTCCGGTGACGTGCCGGTTTAGAATTGGCTTATCACATTTACGTATTAGTCTTGTGTAGTCGGTAGTTGGAGCGTCCCCCTTGGATATTGCATGAATACGGCTGTCTTCTAACCGGCACGGAGTCTTGGAAGCTGTCGTAGCATGTATTCTCCCAACACAAAGTCCCATTCGCTTGTCATTTACGCCTTCGTGCCCCACAAATCATTAGGGATCGGTGGGACGGATTACATTTCATACGGAGAAGCATCGCGATCCTTTGAAGATTTCAAAGCCCGGTTGGCGCTTTCCTTTATCATCGAGTCCATGGTTACGAAAAGATAAAGTAGGGAATATTTTCCCCTTCTCGAACAAAGTAGCCATTGAGTGTCCTCCGATATGGTTTGAGGTTGCAATCCTTGAACTTTGGAGTCGTTGCGGTCTTTGTACGAGGTTCCTTCCCACTTGATTTGAGTGAAGCCCCACTCTTCTATGTCATCTTCATCGTGGATGGAGATGTCGTATCCTAGTCCATGCTTTGTGTGAGGCGGGGGACCGGTGGTGGTTCCGTTATTCCTTGTAAGTGCTTTCCAAGCCCCGATCCAGGAAGTACCCTTTTGCTAGCATCATTCTCCGGACGGGAAGGCTTAGGAAAACCTAAGTGCCTTTGAGTAGTCGTTTTCGTTGCAAGTGTCTATGACGTTCACGGTGCTTTCTTTCTCGATCTCAAAACCCTTTGAACGGGAAATCGAAGTGCTATGTTGTACTTCGAGGATAGGACTAGCGGTGACCATCTCTCAGGTGTATGGTGACTATAGTGTTGTTGTGTACGAACTTGACGCATTGGTGCAAGGAGGAGGGCACACCCCCTATGTCATGTAGCCAAGGGCGACCAAGTAGCAAGTTGAAGGATGCCGGGATGTCGATGACTTGAAATTCGATGCTCATAGTGACTTGTCCCATTTCTACGGGTATTACAAGCGATCCCCGGAGCGGTTCTAGCGGTACAATCGTACCCCCTTACGGTATGCCGGATGGCTTGAGGTCTTTGTGGGTGAGGCCTAATGATGATAAGGCTTTCTTCGGGAGGACATTGATTGCGAGAACCATTGTCAACCAAAATGCGTGGCATTCGGTACCCATTCACCTTAGCGGTTATGTAAAGGGCCTCATGATGATTGTTCCCATAGGATGGGAGGTCCAAGTCGGTGAAAGTGATGACGTTGCCAAAGCGCACTTGGCCAATCATTTGAGTGAGCTCTTCGGGTGTCGCTTACGAGGAAATGGTCATTTGAGCCAATGCCTTTTTCAACATCTCACGGTGCTTGTGAGATGCTCCTATGAGGTCCCAAACCGAGATATTTGCTTGTGTCTTTTTCAATTGAGTTAAGAGAGGGTCTTAGGCTCACTTGGCGATGAGGCTTTAGCTTGTTTTGGAGGATTTTCATCCCTTGGGTCTTTGTTGGTGATCACACGGCCGGATCGTGTGAGTAGGTTGTTGTTTTAGACCCTTTTTCCTTTTGTTCTAAGATTTCCTCCCAAGACATCATATAACGAAGAAGATTCATTAAATTCAAGAGGGCTCTCGTCCACAATTGTGGCTAGGCGAGTAGGGTCCTCGAAGCTACTTTCTATCTCTATTAAATTGACCTCATTGTTTGGCAAAGGATTAGTAACAACATTTGGTAACCCTATCTCTTTATCGTCAAACAAATCTTGGATGACGTCTTTCAAGTGGAAGCAAGAGTTGGTGTCGTGACCGGTGAAGTTGTGGTACTTGCGAGAAGAGGTGATGAGCATGGTTGGCGGGAGATCTTTCTTTGGAGGTCCGCCTTCTCTTGGTTTGATTTTCCCATTCTTGACAAGTACTTGAAGAGTTCTTCTTGGGTGATCCCTTGAAGCTTGTCATAATGCCTATCTTTCTTCTTCTTTTGTGGTGGAGTGCTGCAGTACTTACCGTTTCGGGATGATTGAAGACAATGGCATTGACGGATGCATCCTTGGGATTGGAGGAGGAAGAAGAGCTCTTGTTGTAGCGGAATCCACTTTCTTTCTTGGCTTCCCTTTTACGTTTGATGAGGTCATCTAGCAGTATGCCCGACTTGTGAAGTTCGGCGAAGCTAGGAAAGTAGTTGCCGGCTAGCTTGTCTTGATATTCCTCTCTAAGGCCTTTGTATGAGGATGTGAATTTGCTCGTCTAGGTGGGCCTATCAACGATTTCGGTTAGCTTAGTTCTCCACCTTTTGACAAAATGCTGTGAAGGACTCGTTCGGAAGTTGCTTGGTTTGCTCAAGATCCCTTCTAGTGGTGCGATAAGTGGAGTTGTCCTCGTATTGCTTTTGGAAGGTGCAACTAGCAAGTGGCCGGTCCGATCTTGTTGAGAGTGGGAGGGTCATATACCAATCTCTAGCGGCACCATCGAGAGTTTGTGGAAAGCATTGGGCTAACGAGGTTGTCATCAACACCCATAGGTAGCATGGCCCAAGAGTAGGTCTCCAAATGTGATTTGGGACGGGTGGTGCCATTGAATTTTGCAATGTCGGGTGTCTTGTACTTTCTAGGAAGCTTTGACATAG
This sequence comes from Adenophora triphylla var. japonica, assembly GCA_022495995.1. Taxonomy (NCBI): domain Eukaryota; kingdom Viridiplantae; phylum Streptophyta; class Magnoliopsida; order Asterales; family Campanulaceae; genus Adenophora; species Adenophora triphylla. The sequence continues at coordinate 9,578 of JAFEMH010005377.1, forward strand.
GCGACGAAGGGTATCGTAATCAATGGAGAGCGTGGCTCCCTTACTCACATCGAGGGATGCAAGTTTCTTTTCTAGCATGGCCGTAGTAAGGGGTTCATTCTTGCTTTCCCCCTTGCTTTCTTTCTTGGATGTGCGGCTCTCATTGTCGGATGAGGAAGATGATGAGCTAGACTCATACCTCTTTTTCTTGCCTTTGCTTTTGCGGCGACCCTTGGCCCTTTTAGTGTATGACTCCTCTTCTCAGGAGGAAGAGTCATTTTTCTTCTTCTTTTCTTTGTTGGCTAGTGCAGCCTAAGCTCTTGAATTTCTTCCACGAGAGTGTGGATTTGGGAAGCTTGTACTTCTAGGCGATCATTGGCTTCTTCCGAAGTTTGTGGTTGTTTTCGGACGGGGTCTCATTTCCCGGAATGTTGTCGATGTCGAGACATTGTGTTGGGAGTCTTGGAGTTGAGTAGCTTCGGAGCGACGGAAGATATGCGAGATATCGGGATCTAGCCCCAACGAGTCGGAAGCGAGCTTAAATGGCTCGAGGCTCAAATTCGGCGAGACGAAGCATTATCTCGTGCGAGATTAGTAATCCGCGCGAGATAATCACACGGAAGAATCGATTTTTATTTAGCCCTAATTTTTGGTCGGAACGGAAAGTCCGTTTTGAGGGGTTTCTAAGGCCTTTATCAGAACCTAACGACTAAGCAATCAATCCGATTTTTGTAAAGCAAAGCCATGTAAGATTGTTTTTTTTTGAAGGATTATATGCACATTTTTTTTGAAGGGACATCCGAAAGGGTCATTCGAAGAGACTTTTTCGAAGGGACTTTTTCGAAGGACTTTTCCGAATCCTTCTTTATTGTCAATTTTGCATGGCTTTGTTTTGATCAAAAACAAGAAAAGATCAACGAGTCAAAACCGGCCGGTCACGGAGTGATCCTAAAAAGTCAATCTACATGAGAATGTGGCGATGCAGGGCTGGAAGGCTAGGCTCCCCGCGATATGACAATCTAAGTGGATTGAATACGCGGAGTGGGATTGTCCAACTTCGGAGAGACCGGCGACTAGGTGGTTACCGTCATCCGTCCTTAGTGTGGGTCCGGGTTTATAGAGGGTATGTAGTGCAATGACAGGTTATAGTATGAGTGCGCGTGTGTGATAGTTCAATCTATGTGATAGAGTAAAATAGGAAGTTTTTTTGAAAGTCAAAGAGAAAACGAGATAGTGGCCGCACCAAGTGGTTGCCTACGTTTCTCCCAATTTAGGAAGACTCGGGCCGTCGTAGTTCCACATAAAGAGAGGTAAAGAGAGATAAATAATTTAATTTACAACTCCCGAATCCCCATTTGGACCGGACTTTAATTAAATAAAAACCCAATCACATGCGGTTCATAAATAATAATCAATTATTTAAGGAAAATAAAGGTCAGAGTTCTACATCTTAAGGAGGCCTTAAGATGCGAGAACTCTGCGGATAATGAATCACAGGATCCCCCTTGCGTGTTCGACCCTCCTCTTGGACCACGGGATGAACAGGAGAAACCGAGAAAACAACCGGATTGCCGAAGCCATATCTCGCGCGAGATATGATATCTCGCCGCGAGATAAGCTTCATACGAGAGCAAAAAATTCGAATTTTACTAATTTTTTGAAAACCTCTCTTTTAATTTTGACGCAAGTTTAAGCCTCTTAATTTTCGGTCCCAGTAGTCGCCAACTGTAGCGTTGTGAGAAAGAAATTCTTATTTCTTTTATTTTTTATGAGTCGCCACCTATATTATTTGATTGGAAACATAGAAAAACCATTTGAAAGAGATTTGAGTTCGGGGCTTAGGTTATGAAATGGGTAGGTTTAGAAGGCATCCATTTCACCCAATCAGAAGATCGGTCTTGCTAAAGAAAAGAGAGGTTTTTAAAAGAAGAAGTAAAAAACGAATCTAAATACTACAAATAAAGGTCCATTTGACGAGGTCAAACGGAATGTAGAATCGATTGCTTCGAGACCGTCTCCATGATTTGGAGAGGCTCTAGGCCGATCCTAGATTCTATGGACTTATACCACTCTAACAATCAATTAGAAGGAAGTTTAGGAATTACCTTGCGTGAGGTGATTTGGGCAGAGTTTCGACTCAAGTTTAGAGTCGACCCTTCACACGGACAGAGCTTCGCCTCGGTCCTTAGTTTGGAGATTGATGCTTGTTTATCAACAAGGTTGACAAACAAACTATGAGGTGAGTTTTAGGGTGATTTTGTAGGATTCTTTCAAGGAGAGAAACCAACAAAATGTGTGTGTTGTGAAAATTCTTCGACCTCTTGAACCTTGGAAGTCACCAAGTATTTATAGAGTTTGGATATGAAGAAGTGGAGAGTTAAAACCCTATCAGATGGTTCTAGACCTCTTCTCCCATTGGTTGGCCGGAGAGATAAAGTTTTATCTCGAAAAGAGGTTGAAATCGACGAGGGAACTGTCGTCTGCAATCTGCGAGGGGGATATCTCGCGCGAGACACGCCATCTCGCGGCGGAATATTGCTCTGTGAGACGATTTTGTCCTTTCCTCGTTATCTCGTATGCAGTTTAGTCCCAAACTAACGGTAGTTAGTCAAAACTTAACGAAACATGACGAAATGGTGGATTTCTACTTCTTGACTCAAAGCGAGACTTAGAGTGGTATAAGTATGTTCCGATGTGTTCAGAATGGGGTGTCTACACACGCAAGTCCCGAGGTTAAAAAGCGATGATCACAAGTCCAAGATGAGGACGGGATCAAAATCCCTAATACATAAAATCCAAGAAATCCCAAGCGACAACCAATAAATGGTTTGTACGTTCGGAAGACGACTTGGGACATTCCCTCCCCCTATTTTCAAACACATGCACACAAGAAAGCACGCAAGCAAGCACGATTAATGGGATCTTGGGAGACTTGCTCCGGCAAGGCACCTTGGGTGAACGACGATCCGTTCTTCCCAAGAGGTAACTTAACCTCCGAACCCATAAAACCTTTTTTTCAAAGTTTTGAGGTAATCAAAATGGCGTGGCGACTTCGTTTTTCAAATTAAACCGGATGTCTTCAAACTCGCGTGAATTTCCAATAAACAAAAATTTGGGGCACACATTCACAGTTTGGCGACTCCGCTGGGGACATCCCAAAGGAGAAAAGCTTTATTTTCAAAACAAAATCGATACTCGGTATATAGGTGGAAACCACTTAACCTTCCTGTACACTCCCTGATGTGGGAGTTGGGATAACCGGCGGTTTAACAATCCCACGTACCAGTATCCCTTTTTGAAAAAAAAAATTTTGAAAAAGAAAAAAAAAAAGAAAGCTTTTCCCTTTGAGCGGGTTAGACTCCCGTCGCTGATTTCATTAATCATGCTTGCTTTCTTTACCTTGTATTGCATCATTTGCATCTTGGAATCTGTGCATACTTTGAACGGGAAACAACCCGAAAAATAGCAAAGGAGTGGAACACGGAAAATTGATCCATGCGATGTCGTGCGGTTAAATCCTCCTTGGATTCGGCAGGGCGACCTCGATGGCAATTCCACCGGGAAAAATCATGGATTGTCTGGCGATCCTAGCGGCTTGGGGCTACTCGGCTCCATGGCGGCTGACAGGGCTCCCGAAAAATTTACGTGCTTACGTGTTGCATTTTCCCCGTCCCAAAAATCATTCCTTTAAAACACATTTCATGAAAATCTCCGTTTTAACTCAAAAAGGAACATTTTTAGGAGACCGCACACTACGTGCACCTGATATATCCTGTACACTTTGCACGCACGTACTTCAAACCCGAGGGTGGTTCCAGCTGCAGTCACGGACAGCCTTACGATGCTCTTGGGCGCGCACGGAATCATCCCAACCTCCCCATGGCAGCCAGTGTCGACCAATGCACAGTCCGTGTCACACGTTTCAAAAAACCGTGACTTTTTTGGTTGGTTTTTGGTCTAGTCCGTGTCATATAGACCAGTTGCATACCCTCGTAAAGGTCAAGCCTTAGTTCATAATGGAAGCCAAGATTTTCGCTCAAGCGAAATTCTGCCAAAATTCCGACAAGGAAAAATTGGTAGGATCTTGACTCCGACATTGACTTTGACCTTGACCCGCACGGAATGCGTAAGAGTCGAGACTGAGTCTTTGCCAAATCAAAAGATCTTTCGCTCAAGCGAAGCTCTGCCAAAATTCCGATAAGGAAAAATTGGCAAGATCTTGACCCGGCATTGACTTTGATTCTGACTCACGCCCGGCGTATGCAACGAAGTTCAATGTGACACTGTGTCATCCGGCTTTTGCCGCCCGACCCATGCCTATTATCTTCTCGGACATTACCGAAAGTCAAAACGTCATTCGCTCAAGCGAAATTTTGCCAAAATTCTATCAAGGCAGAAAAACAGAGACTTTCCGTGTGCCTTGACTATAATCCGCATCGCTCGTGCGTTGAAAGTTCCTATGACCCGCTAGACCCGTTAGGAGCGTTCTTTACTCTCGGTCGGTGGGATCCGCGTGCCCTATAGGACCCTCGCCCAGGGCTGTCCACCCTGGGAGGTCGAAATACAGGTGGAATACAAGGGGCTTATAGACGTAGTGACGGAACCCACTGATCCAGGATCTAGAGTAGTTGCGAAAAAGAAGGGCAAATTCCCTTTTCCAACCAAATTGGAATAAATAAAAGACATGATTTTAAGTAAACTTGAACAATGAATGTAATCATAATTGCATTTTCCTATCTCTGATATCCCTAATCGAGACCTCCTCGGTCCGATTTCCGATTTTTCCTATCTCGACCTTTCATGGTCAAATCCTTAATCGAGACCTCCTCGATCCGATTTCAGATTTTTCATCTCGACCTTTCATGGTCAAACCCCTAATCGAGACCTCCTCGGTTCGATTTCCGATTTTCCTATCTCGACCTTTCATGGTCAGATTCCTAATCGAGACCTCCTCGGTCCGATTTCCGATTTTCCTATCTCTACCTTTCATGATCAAACCCCTAATAGAGACCTTTTCGGTCCAATCTCCGATTTTCGATCTTGTCTTTTCAAGGTCTCATCTTTTCCGATCAATTAGGATTAGGAGAAAATGTGTTTCGAGCAAAAGCTAAAGCGATAAGTGCATGTTACTTGAGCCTTCAGCCTAAACACTCACCTTCGAGTCTAAACCTTACCTACCCCCGAGTCTAAACCTTGTCTATCCCTTTCCCGCAGCAAGAAAGAAGTGGGCGAGAATACTAGGTCAGCGGCCTTTCAGTACGGAAGCCTTAGGTTCAGATAGTTCGGCAGAATCGTCAGTTTTGTCAGCTCAGAGAGTCAGAATGGCAGATTTGACAGAAAAATAGTGAGGGTACAGGAAATCAGATGGTAAGGAAGGAAGAGTTAGTCCTGGCTTTGGAAAATGCCCGTAAGATTCATGAAGAGCAGCTGTCATTGCTCATTGATGCGCTCCATCGTCATGGGGTTCAGATAGTGGTCGAGCCCAACGGTTCCCTGGTTATGGTAGAAGATGAGACTCCACAAGTAGCCATCTCAGCTCCCCCAGCCTACAACCAATACCTTCCTCCATCCGCATACGATCCCTTGCCAAGGACCACTCCTCCTCAGTCCTTTCCAACATCCCAGCTCATCAGGGCTCCATCGCCCTCAGCTCCTCAGAACGGATTAGGCTTCACCCTGTTCCTCGGTTTCGGCAATACACACCGTTTATGCTCCGGCTTCGCATAATCAATTTGAGTTATGTGGCTATGTTCTGAAGCCCCTATACCCACCTCGAATGCGATCATGAAATTTGCCAAAAGAAAATCTGGATGATTCAAGTTTCCCATTTTGTCACCTCTGGACTTAATGAATTCGCCACCGGTTGCTCATGTGGTTCCCTCTACTGACAAGAGTCCTGTTGCGAGTGCCGGTAACTCGAGAGTCCCCGTTGACCCCCATGTGGCAATATTGATGGAACAAGTGAAACAAATGCAATAGAAGTTTGACTTCATGATGAGTATCAATACTCCCTTGACCCAAGATGTCGAACTAGGCAAGGAAATTACTCCACCAAGCATAACCCGATGCCACCAACGTCAAACAGGCCCGTGCATCTGTCTCGGCACCAGGTTACGCACAAAGGAAAGAGTGTCGTAACCTCCTTCAGCCAAATCCAACAAATAAACCAATTGGACAATGGAAATCCAAGTCTTGAGAACAACAATGTCTCCCAAAAACTCCACTCCCTTCATTTTGACAATGCGGAGATGCCTTTAAGCAAGATTCTGGAAGAGCTGATGAAAGAAAAGCTGATAAAGCCACTGGAGAATTGGAAGCCCAAGAACCCCAACGTTTGGGTGGATGAGTCTAAGCATTGTCTTTTCCATCAATACCCTGGGCACGACACTGATGATTGCACCTATTTGAGGCATGAGATCCAGAAGTTGATAGAAGACGGGAAGCTCGAGAACCTCCATGGGCCAAAAACAGAAAGTTATGGTAAGAGGTCGATTCAGGGGTGCAAGGTCAGAAACGTCAGCATGATTTTGGGATGCCCATGAGCAAAATTTTTGGCGATTTGGAGAAACGAGGCCTTCTCACACCTCTCGAGAATTATAAGCCAAGAAACCCAGGAAGAGTTGACAGAACCAAGTTCTGTGAGTACCACAAGCATTATGGTCACGTGACAGACAAGTGTTTGGATCTGAAGAAAGAAATTCAGTGGATGATGTAACGACCCTAACCCTAGGCACTAATTTAGCATCATATTGTGTGCTTTTAATATTATTATCAATATTATGTGTTCATTTTTTGTATATTTGATTTCTTGTATTAGGATAAAATGATAGGGAAATAAAATGATGTTCTAGGGGAAAATATAAAAATGGAAAATAAATAAAGAAGGAGGTGAGGTTAAATTGTGGGGGACCTAGTTGATTGTGAAAGCCTTTAATTTGTAGGGGATGGGGGGGGACCATACCCCTTGAAATCCTCCCCTTCATTCCTCATTTGTCAAAAGCCCCATACTTCCTCTACTCTTACACTCCATCCGTCCCATCCCCTCTCCCCTCATTCTTCTCCTTCATTTTCTTCTTCTTCCTTCTAAAAAGAAGTCATCCATGGAAATCAACCTTGAAGCCTCATCTTCTCAAGCTCCTACCAAGCTCATTCCTCCTCCATTTTCAAATCTAAGAGTACTTTTGAGGTTGGGACATCTAAGGAATCTATCGAAGCTTAGAAGATCAATCTTTCATTCTAAAAATCCAAGTGAGTTATTATGACCCTTCTCTTCTTTAAATGTTCATGAGCTATGAAATATTGTTATTGTTGTTAAGATGATTGTTTAATGCTTTGGAAATATTCTTGGAAGTTGAGAAATTAATTAATCTTATGGAAGGATGATATTGTGGATCAAGAGTGTAAGAACATGGGTTGATTTAGATTAAAAGTGTTAAACTTGAAATAAGGTAATGAAATGGGTGGAGTTAGTTTTAGAAAATCAAACTTGAAATATGTTAATGAAATGGGTTGGAAATTCTTGTGGTGAATAATCTAGATTTATGTTATTTTGGGTTAAGTGATTTAGGATGAGGTTTGTAAGTTAGGAGATTCTTTTGGTGATCTTGAATTGTAGGAAGATTTAAAGAAAGGAAAGCAACCTAGGTAAACAAGGGTTTGGGAATTTATCTTGCTGGATAGGAGCCTTGGGCGGTCGCCCAAGTGGTGATGAGCGGCCGCCCATCTAGACAGAAATGTATATGCTTGGAAATCCCTCTTGGGCGTCGCCCAAGAGGATATGTGCGGTCGCCCAAGAGGGCAGCAACTTGGGTTGTTTTGGGAACCACTTGGGCGGTCGCCCAAGTGGCATGGGCGGTCGCCCACAAGGCCAGATCCTCCTTAGTCTCTTTCTTACTGATTTACCAACAACCTAGTGGCATGACTCATAACCACTACAAATTAATGGAACCTAATTGCATTCGGGTATGAATCAAACCTTCTCAACTTAGATTAAAGTAGGGGTTGGGCCACTTAAGCATTGTGACTACAACTTAATAGATTTAACTTGAATCTTTATCGGGACCTTATAATATGGATCATTGTCCGGAAAACGGTTGTTAAGCTTGATTAGTACTTCACCAATATGATTCGAACTTGGGAAGTAGATCGTGAACTTTTATGAATGTTATCTGAGGTTGTGTAATGACTTTCACTTGGTAAAGTTAACTTGGATCCTTATAGAGATCATTTATTATTGAATATTGTCTAAGTGTGCGTAACTGTTGATACTTTATTACTTCACTTGAGTACCTATTCATGGTTGGTATTATGCTTAGTATATTACATAAATGTTGTACTATGATATTGGTTGAACATGAGTATATTTTACCATGTTGCTATGCTGCTTATCCCCTTTGTGGATTATATTTCAAGTAACTATTATGTGCTTGATAATGTGTTAATCATCTGATGTTTGGGGGTATAACATAATACGATCAATTATGGAAGTGTGACCTAATGTGATCGGATTATGTTATATGTGGCCGTCCCCTCTGTGGCCACGGGTTGGGGTATAGCATCTGTATTGAGCCAAAAGCCTTACAGAGTTGCTACTATCTTATTTGGTTCCCTGAAAAACGGGTCTTATAAGATGTGAGTATTGCTTAAGCAGCTCACTGTAAGATTGGAGTATTATTATACCCAATGTTGTACGACTATTGTTCAGACGGGAAAAGGTAAACCAAGGTAATGTGAGGTGTTCTGACTTTTCCAATGTGTTATATGCGACTTGTTATGTGTTGCATTTTATTTGGCATATTCTTTGCATTCATAATAGCTTCTTTGAGATTTATTCTCACCCCTCTCCCTTTAATGTTTTAGATCCCGAGGCAATTGGACCGACCAAGTAAGGGCGGAAAGGAGTTTAGAGTGGTAATTTTGGGAATTGTCGGGTTATGTATAGGTTGGTGTAGAAAGTGTATGTTGGTATAATTCTTTTAAAGGGTTGTATTCATAAACTCTAATTCTATTTTATATTCGACATCTTCTTGTAATTAAAATCGTTTGTTACTTTAAAGGTTGGTCAACTCTTCCTCCAATGTGGAAAGGAGTAGAGTTATTTTAAAATGGTTATGTTTATGTTTGAAAGTTAAATAAAAGTTTTTAAAAGATTAAGGAAATTTGGGTTAGTTTGAGGACGCTCCATCTCGGGACACGTGTAGGTTCCGGGTCGGGGTCCTCACAGTTGGTATCAGAGCTCGGTTAGAGTTCTCGGGTAGAGTCTAGCTGAGTGAGAGTGTGCGATAACTTACGTCGAGTGTTTAATGCAGGAGTTTGTTCAATGACAGAAAGTAATAAGTACCAACCAAAGGATCAAGGAAATGTGAGCAATATGGGGAGATAGATTCCTCCACAATCATTTGAGGTATATTACCTGTCTCCGGAGTTAGGGATCATACTTTTATAAATCCCCGTTTATTTCGTTTTCATGTGGCATTACATTTCGTTTTTTTTTTATAAATGGCCCGAGAGTTGCCTTATGCACTGGAGGTTCTACTCCGATGGGAGAGTACCTCGAATCATCCTTGATTATCTTGGTAGTTGTGATTAAGTGAGCATGGATTGCCGGTGGATATGGTAAATATACCAATCCGTGAATTATTATTATATTGACTTGAATTGATTGAGTAGTTGTTGTGTTTAGGGAGGACTGTCGCAAGAAGTGAGTCTCCTTATCTATGTTTGATTTGTCTCCGTGTGTGGTTGAGGTGGATAAGTAACTAATTGCTATTATGTCATATATGCGTAAATGTCGAAAGTATGGCCTAAAGAATGTGAAGGTTATTGGGTTATGTGTTATAATTGATTAAAAGACACTTGAATTATCTCATCTATCGGTGGTAATTGAATTGGTGAGCTCTTAGTTGAGGTTAGGTATATGGCCTAATTAAGAGTGATTTATGGTTGTATAACTTGCGTGAGTATTTATACATTGGTGTCTCATGGTGGAAACTAGATATATGAGACTAGTATTGAAAGTGATAGTCTAAGTGGGATTATATGGGTTATAAAATATCGCGAGTACGAATCCTTATAGAACCGACCTATAATTGCCTTATGTGTTATAAGTATATTCTCTAAGAAAAGATTGATTGTGTTTTGCTACTAAATCGAATAGAAAATCAGATATTCTTGTAGGTAATATCACCCTATAAGTTGACTAAGTGGTGCTTCCTATGTGAGTTTCGGGTTTCCATCAGGTATCATGCCAGGATATTGAGGCTTTGAGTTGATATAAGGTATTATTTTGGTATTCGGATCCCTAGATAGAGAACACTAATTGGGATGATGGAACTGATAATTCAACTTGGGAAATTATTTGATAAAGAAGATAATTAGCTTAGCGAATCCCCGTAAGGATAAATTAGTACAATATTTAGAAAAGATGATACTTGGTGGTTATCTATAGATTAGAGAGATCTCAAATTAATAACTGTGAAGAATAAGTATTCGTTATCACTTGTTAATAATTTGTATGACTGATTTTAGAAACTAGTAGGATACTCAATGGTTATTAGTTGAATTTTTGGGGTGTTACAATTACAGTGAATAATTGTTGTAGGGATATACTTAAGACAACATTTGTATCTAGTATGACCGTTTTGATTTGTAGTTGTGTATTATTTATGGAGAAGTAATTAGGGTAAATGTGAGGAAGTATAATAGATGTAGTTACGGGTGACTTATAGGATCAACTTCAGGAATTGATAATATATGTATAAGGTTGTTTTGAGAAACGATTATCATTAGTTGAGAATATAAAATGGGGATAAATATGATTGGAAGACAGGATACTTTAGGATAATTACACCATATATGTTGACTTAGTTGCGTGACTAATATAAGAGATTGGTGTGATGCTTATGAGAGATTGGCGTTATGCGGATTTTTAGTTGTTGATGGTTATCGAGAGGTAAGTTAGTTTACACCGTTAATGTTTAATCACAATTTGGGGATGATTGATCTATGAGAGTTCCAATTATATTTCTTATTAGGAAATCATGGTAATTGACCGGGAACTGGAGGTATGCATGACATTGTTACTAAGTACAATACCAATATTAAAGGTAGGGAATAGATGACTCAAATTAAGTAAAAGTGTTGAATATACAACTTGAGGAATTATTGAATTGAGGATGATTTACCTAGTTTATAATCTTAATGATTGTTTTAGTGTTATTTATCGGAGATAGTAATAGTATTGCGAGATTGTGTTTTCTTATAAGAGAATTTAATTAAGTATAAATATTATGAGTGGTGGCTATACTATAAATAGAGGTCAAACAAGAACATTATGTTGGAATTGTTTAAATGTGTTTTAAAAATTTGAAATGTGTGTTGAACTTCGGTGTGAGCATTTGTACCCTTCGGGGATAATTGATTTAATAAGGTCAGTGAACCGTTTTTGTACACATTAAAATCTGTGAGTAATTTAATTATCTACCCTTTGGTATGGGACGGTTGTAGATAATTAGATCATTCGAGTTAGTTTTGTTTAGCTTATCCATCTTTTGAAATTTCTTAAAATTTTGAGTGGTTTAGTTAATTAAAACTGGTATGGGACGGCTTTAATTAAATAAACCATTCGAGTCTCATTGGATCTCTTTTTATATATCCTTTGTAATTACGAAAGATGTTGTAAATTTTAGAAAGACATGTTATATTAAAGTATGGTTAAATCTGAAGCAAGTAGAAAGGCAACCTAGTTCCCCTATAGTGATTGATTATATTAAAGTTTTGGATCCGAGAAATAATTTGATAAATTGTGGAGTTATTAATGTGGAAGTCGCGGTAGACTTGGGTTTTGGATTGGAGTTGGATCGGCTCCGTTGTGGGCGGCCAACCATTTGAGTTGAATGCGATGCGTCACTGGACCTGAACATAATTAGAACATTGAATCATGAAATATGGTCAATTAATATTCCGTTCGTGAAATCAGGGTCTTATTAGCATGTCCATATTTATTATTTCGTGGGCAATTGTTTAATGTTGTATTATGAAAACTGCGGATAAGATAATTGAACTAACTCATTTCAAGTGAATCAAGACATAAGGTGGTTTGATCACAAATGTGGAAATAGAATTTTGACGTTAGAAGATTTATTAGAACATTTAGAGTTCTAGATTGAACTTGAGAATATTATCACGATGGATTTTGTGATTAAGTTACCTTGAAAGTAAAAAGGGTAGGTTGTTTTGTTTATAGAAAGTTGATTTGTAGTTCCTACTCATTATATAGGAATATAGTGATGAGATTCCTTGATCAAGTCCTCGTATATGTTAGGGGATAATTTGATTGTATAAACCCATAGTATTAAATGGATTGGATAGACATCATTTGGGAAGGTCCTTTTGGAAGGTATGAATGCTATTAAGTTTAACCTTGTGGAATTTTGAGGAATCATTACTTATTATTGAGGATATACTACGGGCATGTACAATGGATTTTTGGTAGTCGATAGGACGTATGATTACCAGTGGTTGAGTGCGTATAATAGCAATTATCATTCTAGCATTGAGATAAAACCGAATGAAGCGTTGTTAGGGAAGAAAATATCGATCTCTAATTTGTTGGGGTGAGATTGGTGAAGCAAGGTCTAAGGTAAATTGGCGCCAAAGTTTGTTAATCCAATTGAAGTTTTAATGGTAATATCGTAATGTATTTGGAGACATAAGTTGTAATACTTTTATTTAGTTGTATTTTTATTGAGGTCGTGAAAATTCGGGTTGGTAATATCTGTTTGGTATTCTTAGAACATCAAGTTGTAATATCGTATTATTAATGGAATTAGAAATCTTGGGGAAGAATCACAGCATTGGAGAGACTATTTGGGAATTGGAGTCTGAGATATACATAAGTAACCGAGGCTAGTTGAGCATTTAGGTAAGTGGCAGTCAAATTCGGGACGAATTTTCTTTAAGGGGGAGTGAGTGTAACGACCCTAACCCTAGGCACTAATTTAGCATCATATTGTGTGCTTTTAATATTATTGTCAATATTATGTGTTCATTTTTTGTATATTTGATTTCTTGTATTAGGATAAAATGATAGGGAAATAAAATGATGTTCTAGGGGAAAATATAAAAATGGAAAATAAATAAAGAAGGAGGTGAGGCTAAATTGTGGGGGACCTAGTTGATTGTGAAAGCCTTTGATTTGTAGGGGATGGGGGGACCATACCCCTTGAAATCCTCCCCTTCATTCCTCATTTGTCAAAAGCCCCATACTTCCTCTACTCTTACACTCCATCCGTCCCATCCCCTCTCCCCTCATTCTTCTCCTTCATTTTCTTCTTCTTCCTTCTAAAAAGAAGTCATCCATGGAAATCAACCTTGAAGCCTCATCTTCTCAAGCTCCTACCAAGCTCATTCCTCCTCCATTTTCAAATCTAAGAGTACTTTTGAGGTTGGGACATCTAAGGGAATCTATCAAGCTTAGAAGATTAATCTTTCATTCTAAAAATCCAAGTGAGTTATTATGACCCTTCTCTTCTTTAAATGTTCATGAGCTATGAAATATTGTTATTGTTGTTAAGATGATTGTTTAATGCTTTGGAAATCTTCTTGGAAGTTGAGGAATTAATTAATCTTATGGAAGGATGATATTGTGGATCAAGAGTGTAAGAACATGGGTTGATTTAGATTAAAAGTGTTAAACTTGAAATAAGGTAATGAAATGGGTGGAGTTAGTTTTAGAAAATCAAACTTGAAATATGTTAATGAAATGGGTTGGAAATTCTTGTGGTGAATAATCTAGATTTATGTTATTTTGGGTTAAGTGATTTAGGATGAGGTTTGTAAGTTAGGAGATTCTTTTGGTGATCTTGAATTGTAGGAAGATTTAAAGAAAGGAAAGCAACCTAGGTAAACAAGGGTTTGGGAATTTATCTTGCTGGATAGGAGCCTTGGGCGGTCGCCCAAGTGGTGATGAGCGGCCGCCCATCTAGACAGAAATGTATATGCTTGGAAATCCCTCTTGGGCGGTCGCCCAAGAGGATATGTGCGGTCGCCCAAGAGGGCAGCAACTTGGGTTGTTTTTGGGAACCACTTGGGCGGTCGCCCAAGTGGCATGGGCGGTCGCCCACAAGGCCAGATCCTCCTTAGTCTCTTTCTTACTGATTTACCAACAACCTAGTGGCATGACTCATAACCACTACAAATTAATGGAACCTAATTGCATTCGGGTATGAATCAAACCTTCTCAACTTAGATTAAAGTAGGACTTGGGCCACTTAAGCATTGTGACTACAACTCAATAGATTTAACTTGAATCTTTATCGGGACCTTATAATATGGATCATTGTCCGGAAAACGGTTGTTAAGCTTGATTAGTACTTCACCAATATGATTCGAACTTGGGAAGTAGATCGTGAACTTTTATGAATGTTATCTGAGGTTGTGTAATGACTTTCACTTGGTAAAGTTAACTTGGATCCTTATAGAGATCATTTATTATTGAATATTGTCTAAGTGTGCGTAACTGTTGATACTTTATTACTTCACTTGAGTACCTATTCATGGTTGGTATTATGCTTAGTATGTTACATAAATGTTGTACTATGATATTGGTTGAACATGAGTATATTTTACCATGTTGCTATGCTGCTTATCCCCTTTGTGGATTATATTTCAAGTAACTATTATGTGCTTGATAATGTGTTAATCATCTGATGTTTGGGGGTATAACATAATACGATCAATTATGGAAGTGTGACCTAATGTGATCGGATTATGTTATATCTGTGGCCGTCCCCTCCTGTGGCCACAGGTTGGGGTATAGCATCTGTATTGAGCCAAAAGCCTTACAGAGTTGCTACTATCTTATTTGGTTCCCTGAAAAACGGGTCTTATAAGATGTGAGTATTGCTTAAGCAGCTCACTGTAAGATTGGAGTATTATTATACCCAATATTTTACGACTATTGTTCAGACGGGAAAAGGTAAACCAAGGTAATGTAAGGTGTTTACAGCTTTTCCAATGTGTTATATGCGACTTGTTATGTGTTGCATTTTATTTGGCATATTCTTTGCATTCATAATAGCTTCTTTGAGATTTATTCTCACCCCTCTCCCTTTAATGTTTTTAGATCCCGAGGACAATTGGACCGACCAAGTAAGGGCGGAAAGGAGTTTAGAGTGGTAATTTTGGGAATTGTCGGGTTATGTATAGGTTGGTGTAGAAAGTGTATGTTGGTATAATTCTTTTAAAGGGTTGTATTCATAAACTCTAATTCTATTTTATATTCGACATCTTCTTGTAATTAAAATCGTTTGTTACTTTAAAGGTTGGTCAACTCTTCCTCCAATGTGGAAAGGAGTAGAGTTATTTTAAAATGGTTATGTTTATGTTTGAAAGTTAAATAAAAGTTTTTAAAAGATTAAGGAAATTTGGGTTAGTTTGAGGACGCTCCATCTCGGGACACGTGTAGGTTCCGGGTCGGGGTCCTCACAGATGATCTACGAAGGAAAGCTCAAGCTCCCTGGCAGTCCAACCAGCGAAGAGTAGCTAGTCTAGGGATTACCTATCCTTGAGTAAAAAAAAATAGTCTCTCAGTCAACCTTCGTAGGTTCTAGTACTTTTCTCTTTCAATCAAGTCCTCTACGGACATTGTATTTAATCTTCAATTTTCTATAAAAGAGTCTTCTTCTTTTCTTACTAGACTTAAGACATTATTTGCACACCTACATTACATTTAATGAAATGGTTTTATTTTATATGATCACTTGCATTGCTCAACAAATAATCTCTCGAAATAATTAACGCTCTGATTAATCGGTGTGAGAAAGTCAACTAATGCCTTCCCCATACACTTTCCTTACCTCATAAAAGCCTTCATCAAGCTATACGCTTCCCAAACCATGTCCTCACCTTCATCTTGACCAAGTCAACGACGGCGGCAACATCAAGGGACAACAAAAGGCCACTTAGCTTCGAAAGA
The DNA here is from genome assembly GCA_022495995.1 of Adenophora triphylla var. japonica. Lineage (NCBI taxonomy): Eukaryota > Viridiplantae > Streptophyta > Magnoliopsida > Asterales > Campanulaceae > Adenophora > Adenophora triphylla. Next base: position 25,533 of record JAFEMH010005377.1, read on the forward strand.
TTGACCCCGTGTTGACAACAACCTAGGAGCCTGCCTTCGACCTCAAGGATGTCAAGAAAAATTCAAGCAGGGGCTCACCTTGGCCCTCAAATGCTTCAGAAAATAATAATAAAAAAATGCAGTGCAAAAAGAGTAATGCCCAGCTAGGCTGAAAATCCCAAAGGGCAGTCTAGGCAAAAGACAGGGTTGCACAAAAAATATATATATATATATATATATATATATATATATATATATATATATATATATAAATAAAAAAAATGTAGTGCAAAAAGAGTAATGCCCAGCTAGGCTAAAAACCCCAAAAAGGGGGCAGTCTAGGCAAAAAACAGGGTTGCACATAAAAAAAAAGAAGGAAAAAATGATGAGGCCAAGGACCCAGCACCACCAATCAAAAGCTTGACGGACAGGCAAAAAATCAAAGCTCAGAGAATGAAAGTTGTCGATAACAATGGGGCGGTCGAAGCAAAGTCAGAAGCATTTCATAAACCTGTAGGCACGTGTAAATTCTTCTTCAATGAAAGAGGAAGCAATTAGAAACAGCCGTCCAAAATGACTTGGTCAAGGAATCATCCCGAAGCTCACGCCTCATCATCCAGTCTTCTCATCCAAACCTTTTCACTAAAGGAACCACAAATCCCAAAGCACAGCTTGATCCGGCCAAGGCCGAACTACGGCGACCTGAGCTCCTCGCAATGAGGGGAACGTAGGCAACCAGCAATGGTCCGGTCATAAACATATACAAATTCCTGAAAACCCGGTCTCATCAAATGACCTCTCCCATAGACACAGTCAGATTCTAGAAAACCCGGTCTCATTAACGACCTCCCTATACACAAACCTTTCTTTCACACCAGCCATCCTTGATCCGCGACACTGGTTGACTTTCTCCTCATGATTAATAAGAATGTTTCTTCATATCGAGATTAACGGTTGAATAACCCGAACATTAATAAAGGGTTTTAAGCAATCTTGTGATCATTGTAAATAAAACAAGTTTTCAGATGTCTTGACAAGTCTTCTCTTTCTACATCTTAGGAAAGATAGTGCTAAACACTAATTTTCTGTCAGCAGGGGCTTCCATACACTTTTACAAACCTCTCTGCGCTTATACTCTCCCAAAAGAGTCAAAACCAAAGCGAGTTTTGTGCCTACATCGAATAAGGCCATCGGAATAACACAAAATCGGGATCTATTCCCACCTTTCGAAAAATATGCCCCTGTATGTATTTCTGAGAATCTTTTCTTTCACACCTTCTTAAGGTTGACTGATTGACTAAAGAAAATAAAAAAAGAGAGAGAAGGATAGGTTTTCCCTCTTACACAATTCGCATTAGAGTCGCCTCGAAACTTTGTCAAAGCATTCCTTTAAACTGGGGCTTCTTTAGCCATTTTTGGGATTCACATCGGGTTCTTCACTAGGTCCCTAGATGGATTCAGTTTTGGTCAGATCAACCTCAGGATCACTTCCGCAGTGCCAATCATATTGGGATTTTCGCTAGGTCATCAGATTGGGGCTTCATTAAGTCATTTCTTCAAAACCTAAGACTTCGCCTTCTCAGTTCATCCAACCGGAGCTTTGCCAGTGAAAGGATCTTTCATGTGGCTTTGCAGAAAGTTCTTCCTCAGACCGGGGCTCCGATGAGTTGCATCCATCCCTAGAAGAGAGGTTTGGTCACTTCGACATCTGCTTTAGTCTTTGGTTGTAAAAGCCTATCGACATCAGCTTCAAATGCCAGAATGTGAGAAAGGAACATTCATCGAGACCCGAGTTTTAAAACCCAGTCTCAGCCCAAGAGGGAATCTTAGTCCACATTGACAACATCTCAGCAACAACAGCAGTTCAGTCCGCACCCAAGGGATACAACCCCACCTGCTTGAAACCCGTCTTAAACACATTCCATATGTACATCCAGACCCAGTCTCTACCATTGTTTCCAAGAAAAATCACCCCTAGGCTCAAGTAACGTGCTAATTGCTAATAATACATTTTCTCCCAAAAGCGCCTTTGTTACTTCCGTTATAACAATATAACACCGGACAGCAGTTTCCTAATTGTCAAAAATCCAACTTTGGCTACCTCTATCACGAGAATGAGAAGTATGCTCAAGTTTTCCGATTATATTTGCCTCTATCTACTTGATAGTGACGTAAGCTTTAGCTTCCTCGGTGACGACCTCCACTAATCGTTAAAACCTCAAGGATCCTAGACATCATTCCTAACTGTCTAGATGAAGCTTGAACTACGATCAAGGCTTGATTCCTCCGGGATACGTAGGTAGCCTTTCATAAAAAGGTTCAGCCATCCGACCACTTTGGTCACCTTTTCTTTCCCCGTTCTTCAATGGTGCGTAAGCTTTTGGCATATTCCTAGTAGGATTGGTTGTTTGACCTCCTAGGTCACCCCGTTTCCATCCTTATAGGGAGGGACCAATATCTCTTTGCCATTGTCCCAAGGAGGCCAGGAAGGTGACCTCTTTTGGTCACCCAATTCCAACCTGTGCCTGCAATTCCATTCCAGTTCCAAAGGCAATGAAAAGCACAGTTCAGGCTTACTAAGTCGCGCGACATAACAAGCCAAGTCGCGCGACATAACAAGCCACATCAGACATCAGACATCAGCAGCATGCTGCATTCCCCAGGGCAATCCCCAACATGTCAAAAGCTGCAAATACCATCCATCCACTTCTCAAATGCATAAGGGAGGGTTCATTTACCCCATGTACACCCATTGCATTCGTATTCAAACCAAAAATCCATTCAAGTCATTCAATTCAAGCCAAATACCATACCATTGTCATTTCATAAGTGCGTGCAACAAAATGCATAACAATGTACATACAAAATAAAATAGGACAAATCCAAAAGATGTGCATAACAAAAATAACATGATGTTTTCTCAAAAAGGGTACAATAACCAAAAATTCATAAAAATCTAAGGGGAAAGGGGGCTACTCTGAGTCATCTCCATCATCCTCTCCATCATCATCCTCTCCATCATCTTCATCCTTGCCGTCATCCTCAACCTCCTCAGGCTCATCGTCGGGATCGTCAGAAGGTGCCTCATAAGCTATGGTCTCCGTGCAATAATAATCATCAAGCTCAGTAATAATAGTGGAGTCAAGCTCATAGTCTGTGGCCGTCTCAGCTCCACCATCCTCATCCTCATCCTCATCATCATCATCAATCTCAATGGGTCTGTGAAGAGGCACATTTGGCCTCTTCGTCCGAGGCGTCGGTCCACTAATGCCCCCGCTGGTGCCTGCGTCATCAGTGCGGCTCTTCTTCTTTCTCGGCTGGCCAGGTGGAGAGATATCGATCGAACCCTGCGACCGGCACTGATTATTCCAAAAGCTCATACCTTTCTGGAGCTTGCTAATCATGCCCACAGCGCCGGTATAAGCCCTGGTCAAGTGCCTGTAAGCTTGAGCCGACACCTGTTACAAGCAGACATAATAAATGTCAGAATGCAGTTCTTGATAACAGAAAGAGATGCAATCAATCCAAAAGACGTAAGGAATAGTACTTACAGATCTAGAACCTCTCAGGAGAACCAGACGAGGATGAGTCTGTGACATATCGATATGAGCTCGCCTCATGCGACCGCCACCCTGGTAATCAATAAAGGTCGGGGGCAAAGGAGGTCTAGCCACATAGCCAGTCGAAGGCCCCGCACTCTGAGCACCATAACCAACCCTGGTCGGTGGGGACTGAAGATGCATAGCCACGTACAAAGTGTAATCCCCATCCCGTGTGAAGAGATGTGCCGCCATGCCTACGATCAAAGCATCTACATTCGCCAACTGGCGAGGCAGCCACATCCTAGCTGGAGGATCATCAGGGATCCGAGCATGCCTATTGGGCCCATGCTGTCTGTACACTCTCTCTCCTAAGTACAAGGCGTCTCCAGATAAGCCCACTAACAGCTTGCGACACTCTGTCAAGTGCGCAGTGTTGGTCCCAAAGGTGGCAACAAGGGTGAAAATACAGCTAGAGGGGGGGGGGTGAATAGCTGTTTAAAATTTTTCGCCCTCTTTTAAAAACTAAACCTCTTGCTTACAAAATCCTCTTGCAGTTGATAATAGACTGCAAGTGATAGTGTAAAATGCACGTGAATATTTAGAGTTACAAAGTGGTTTTGATAGAGGAGGTTTGTAAAGCGGTTTTAATAAAGTAGTTGGTACGTGCGGTTTACAAACAAGTGAGGTTTTGACACTGTTAACTCCAAACACTATTTCACAATAATGGATATCTAAATAAAGATCAAACAGAGACAAAGATAAATAATTAGTAAGCACAAGAAATATAATTGCAGAAAGTAAGAACACGCTATTTGGAGTGGTTCAATCGATAAACGATCTACGTCCACTACCAAGATGGTTAGTCTTGGATTTCTAAGAGAGATTTTATATTAAATATTTGAGAGATTACAAAGTACAATAAAATCTTTACTATGAAGAACAAATCCAAAACTATAACCAGTGTATCTCAAGTGTTTAATCTATGTGATTAGAACAAATGAGGTGTGTGTGTGAGAACAAGATCAAGGCTCTTTAAATCATGAGATGTAGAGCACAATGATTCTTGAATGTGTTAAGGCTTGATTTACGGGGTGGGAATATTTCTTGAAGTATGAAGATGAAGATTCAAAGGACTAAGAATTTCTGGGCAGAGCTTCAACTTCTGATGAACACATCAATTTCTCTATTTTTCAAGCAATCTTCAAATGGTGAAGATTAGGGGTATTTATACCCAAGCATCCAAAATGTAGCCGTTGGACACATTTGTTGAAGGACGGTACTTGATGCTTTCTTATTGGTCCACAAAGCAACCACTTTTGTCCTTTGGTACGGTAGTTGCGAGATAAAGGCGATAATGCTCAGTTTGCAAGCAATGAGGTTTAGACACTGTCACCTTTTCAAGATCCTTGCGAGATCTTCTCGACTTTGAATTAAGTGACAAGATAAGGTGGTTGACATTGGGTATTCTTGATATGGATTATAATGACAAAAGGTGGTTTACTTCAAGTCTCAATCATTGGAGCGGTTGCAGGTAGGCGGTTTGACGGGAGCGGTTGGTAACTCCGGTGAGGTTGCAAAGTGCGGTTGATGATGAGCTGCAAGGTGCGGTTCATCATAGGGCGGTTACCTTTGGAGTAGTTCAAGGGTAGTTTCAAACAAAGGATTTCACCAAGCAAATGCTAAGGGCGGTTTTGCTAGGGCGGTTGGAAGAAGCGGTTTGAAACATTGAACTGCAACTCTCAATTCCAATGAGTCTTGTGCCAGTCTTCAAGCCTAAATTTAACCTAATCTATAAAATGGACTTAACTAAAAAATTGAAGTCTAAGCTTCATTACATAGGGTCCTAAAGTCCTTAAAATAGACAGGAGGTTATGGTATCAATCAAATCTAATACAAAATAGGAGAGTTAAAACATGCATACCCAACAATCTCCCCCTATTTGATTGATGCCATTACCTACTATAACTAAAGCAAACATTGTACTTGGTAAAAACATGTCCATAAGAATTAACATGGTAATTCATGTCCCAAGTCAATGCACACACTTAGCTTAAGCTATAGATTTCTATACTTTCTAAGAGGTAAAAACTTACAATATGGAAAGTAGAGAAATGCATTCAGTGCACTTAAGAAATATGAGTTTGAGTTCAAAGTGCGATTTAAACTGAATGTTTAAACTTCAATTCAAAAAATATGATTTTAAAAAATATTTGAATGAGGTTTAAAACCATAAGAGGTTTCATTGTTCTACAAACAAGCAGTTTGATATGAACAAGGTTTTTGGAACCATGATGCAATTTCCATTAATTCCTCAAGTGGTTACAAAACGGGAATGAAAAGAAAATTACGGGGTTACAAACAAAAACAAGAGTAAGTTGGACAAAAGGAAATACAATGAGAGTGCGGTCCAACAACAAAAGAAGTTAAAAAATACAGAGCAATAGCGGTTTAAGGTTGATGCGGTTCTTGACCTTCTTTGCTGCTGCTGCGGTTGGTTGATCTCGGGGTTCCTAGCAAGATTTGATGCGAGGTTTCGAGACTTGAGGGGATTTTCTAATTTTTCTCACCTCTTCTCGGTCCTTCCTTGAGCGGTCACCAATCTCTCTAAGATATTTGCTTGAGAATCAATCTTGAGATTGGCATCAGAGACTGCCTTGGAGTTATCAGATACTTGATCAGTTAGCTCATCAATCAAGGTGTGAAAGGAGGAGTTCAAAGAATTGTACAAAGTTTGAACCTCCCCCTGAACTGCTGCGATCTGAGAAGAGATAGCTTCAGTCATTTCATCAAGATTCACAGTCACTTGGATGGAGGATTTCAGCTCATTGACTGTGGCTTCAAGTTTGGTGGTGAATCCTAACTTGATATTTTCAAGGCGGTCATTGAATTCATCCTTGACTTCATTCAACTTGGCCATCAAAGCATCATCAAGGGAGTTTGTTTTGATCTCCAGCTTCTCTTTGACATTATCAATTTCCAGAAGGATATTTGCTTCAACCGCATTCAAGGCGGTTTGAAAGTCTTGAGTAGAAGGCGGTTGGGAATTGACAGTTTTAAGGAATTCAGCTTGGAGGGAATCAAAGGCGGTTTTGGAGGAGGTTGCAAGCTGAGAAATCATTTCCTTGAGATCAGAATCTCCAAATGATTGAATTTGAATGACACCTTCAGATAATTCTTTCTTGAATCCTTCAAAGCAAGAATCAGCTGAGGATTTGACAATGTTTGCTAAGTCCTTCTCCCCCTTAATGGCATCAAGCCTCTGAGCAAAACTCTTGAGAGAGTTCCTATGATCAGCCATTTGAAGGGTTTGAGAGGCAATCAGATGGGATTGAGATTGACAAGCTTACGAAGGGAGCGGTTGGAAGCTTGAGGGAGGCATTAGAAGCGGTCAGTTTGATAATGTGGCCTTGGTTTATTAGGAGTTGGGACTGAATAAGATTAAGGGTGGAAAGGATTTGGGAGTAGTCAGAGGGTGGAGGAGCGGTTGAAGATGAGGAAATAAAAGTGAAGGCAGGAGGCGGTTCAGAATAGGTAGGAGGAGCGGTTTGAGGTATTTGAGACAATAGGGTTTGAAAAATGCATGAGGCAGGAACTGTATAAGGGGATGAGGTTTGAGTTGAGATGGGTAGAGTAGGTGGTAAGGTAGATGGGGCGGTAGGGATGGGGACGGTTGGGATGGGGGCGGTTGGGATGGGGGCGGTTGGGATGGGGGCGGTTTGGATAGGTATAGAAGTGGTAGGAGGATTTGAAGTGATTGGGTTAGAATGAGTTGAATGATATTTATGTGGGGAAGAGATAGGTGATTTGGAAGGGGATTTATGGGTGCGGTTTGATATATGAGGGGATGAATGGTGTGAGGGTGAATTTTGTGGTGAAGGAGTTGGAGTTCTAAGTCTAGAGGTTGAATGGGCTGGGCCTGCTGATGGCTTGGATGTCCTTGCAGTGAAGGTTTTGGGATTTGAGGTGGCTTGATTTTGAGGGGTTTGAAATTCAGAAGGGGATGATGAATTTGAATTGGTTTGGGAGGAGGATTTATCAAAGTATGAGGAGGTTTCACCAGGTATTTTGATGTTGGATTTGGCAATGGTGTGAAGATAGTGTTTCTTTGGAGGAGTTGTTTTCTTGGCCATTTGTTTGAATCTCCTCTTCTTGGGATTCTCCCCCTGAGTGGTTGCAATCTTGGGAGGTGGAGAAGGAGAGAGCGGTTTGGGGGAAAGAGATTTGGAAGGAGAAAGGTGTTGGGTAGGAATTGGGGAAGAGGTTTGAATAGGTGAGGTTGGAGGAGTTTGAAGCGGTTGGGATTGAGGAGGAGGTTGCGGTTGGGGTTGCGGTTGAACAGGAGGTTGAACTTGAGCTTGCGGTTGAGAGGTAGCAAGCGGTTCAGAAGATGGTTTCTTTCCCTTGGCAGCCTTCCTCAATTCTGCCCTTCTTTCCAACTTGTCAATTTTTGCTTTATAAAAAGCAACCTTATCTTCCTCTGTGAGATTGGCAGTAGCAGTCTTCACAGTTTTTGCCTTCTTGATAAGAGGGGCAATTCCAGCATTCTCTTCTTCTTCCTCATCAGTAGGCTCATCTCTCAAACTAAATTTCTCCTGAGGCTTAGTACTTGGACTAGCACCTGCGGTTTGAACACGCGGTTTAGATGGTGCGGTCCTTGGCTTCTTGGTCTGCGGTTCTAGGACAATGTTTTTCTTTCTAGAGGCCTTCTTAATTGCCTTTCCTAGAGCAGTAACCGCGGTTGCTGGAGTCATTTCAACATAGAACTCCTTGGGGTTGTGAGTATCAGCATCATATAGAAATTTGTACTGGGTATCTCCAAATGAGTATCTGAAGTTGTGACAAACCCTGGTTCCAAGGGAGTCACCTTCACCCATTGGTGCGATAACTCGGGAGTTGAGAGTCGAGATCCTCCAAGTGTTGATAGCTTGTGAACAACGCGGTTAGGAGCACTGCGAGAATGGTCTCCATCTCTGGTGTTCATTTTTGATTTTGGATTGATAAGCATCAATGGAGCTAGCCAGTTCCTTCATCGAGAATCTTGGGCCAATTCAACTTAATTCCATTATAAATGGCACGACGGTAAGTCCAGTGCAGAGTAGTAAAGTTGTTGTGGTTGCCAGTCTTACCACACACAGACATTCCTACTAAATAGCCCAAGTGGCTCATAAGTTCACCAAATTCCCTCCTTGCCTTCTTCTTGTAATAACCAGATAGAGAGGTCAGATTGACAGTTGATAGAGCGGTTGCATCCAACACTTCCCGATCAACCTCCATGGGGCATCCCCGACACATGAAATCCATAAGTACTTCTAATATCCGGATGATCAATGGATATATCGAAGCCTTCAACACTTGCCAACCGGGCATTTGATCTTGGTGCCATCGATAATTCTCTGTCTCCTAGAACAGCGAGAGGAGTAGAAGCGATCCACAAAAGAAGGAATGATATAAGATTGGCCTTTGTTGAAGAGAGGGAGGATTCCAGAGGTAGTGAGTCTTCTTATCATCTCTCTACCAAGAGCATCTCCTTGGAGCTCAGGCTCATTGATCTCATAGCCTGGAATAAAGAATTTAGGATCCTACAAAATGAAATAAAGGGTTTAGATCCAAAAAGTGATTCACAATGCACAAGCGGTTTGGGCATCCATGCGGTTGGCAATTGATGCGGTTGAAAATATTGAGAACTCCAAACCTCAAGTAAATTGTGAATATAATTAAAACACTTAGAAAATATGTAAGAGATTATACTAGTACGTGGCATTGTAATCCAAGTTTATCCCACACTGCAAGCGGTGCTTGGAGAGGAAGGTTATGGTGTCCAGCCTATATACTAAGTAATATCCCAAACAAATTTAGCATGCGGTTTCAAAGGAATAACTTAAATAGCTAACAGGCATGCGGTTTCAAGATAACAAGCGGTTCATAGTTTGTATGCGGTTCAAAAGTGAATGCAGTTGATATATAGCATGCGGTTCTAATGTGAACGCGGTTGAAGAGGACATGCGGTTGGAATCAAGAAGTATTCATGAATGCAGTTCCAAACAATCAAGGCATGCGGTTGATGTTCACAAATAGTGCATAAAAATTTATTGAAAATTTTCTAAGTACAAAAAACATGTGTGAAAATCAAATGAACCAAAACATGTGATAATTTTAACATGGCATATGAACAGTCATGTGAAGGCATGATGAACACGAAGAACTCTTAGAACACTAAAAACAGAGATTCAACAAAAGTTCACCAAAATCAACAAATAACATGTCAAAATGATCACATTGAGCAGTAGATTAACAATATAACCTTAAAAATTCATACTTTGCTCAGAATCAACATGAACAAGCAAGAACACTCAAATGGGTTTTCGAATGAGAAAATTTTAAATTCCAAAATCAGTGTTCAAGTCATTGGTTGATCGTAAAATAAATTACATATGAAGAATCTAACAACAAATCCGAGCAAAACCCAACTGAAATTATGCAAAATGATGAACAATCAAGGTAGATATGAACAAAAAATGCATTTAAGGGTTTTTGAAGCTTCAAGGTTCATCAATGGCGGATTCATGAGGAATTTTGCAGAAATGAAGAAAGACGTAGTTAAGGAACACATACCATATCAGAGAAGGGAGCCTTGGGAGCCATTGAAGAAAAAAATTTTATGAAGCTTATGGAGGAGAGAGAGAGAGAGTTGGTAGAAAGTGCTTTTGCAGAGAAGACGAGTAGGAAGAGTTGAAATCGTTGTCTTTATGCACTATTTATAGGTAAAATTCGGGTTTAGGGGAGTTGAAAGGACAGTTTGATTTTCCCATAAACTGAATCATTACCTCTGTTGCACCCTTTCATCTCCTATTCTTTAACCAATGACGGCTGACAAGAGAGCTTTAAATGCTAATGTTCCCTTTGCATTAAATGCATTTAAATTTTGAAATAGCGTGGGAAAACATTTGCAAAAATGCCCTTATGTCAAAATGTGGACTAAAATAAAAATAAAGGAACTTACCTTGGGTCCACGTGGCAGTGCGGTTGAAAAGAGTTTTAAACCGCATATCTTCTTTAAAGAAAAAATTAAAAGCTGATTTTGAAAATACCATATGTTGAAGGCGGTTGAAGATGGAGCGGTCATAAGCGGCATGCGGTTGGGACTAAGCGGTTGGGCTGCAGAGGCGGTTGACCACTCATGCGGTTTGAATGAATGCGGTTCAACAATGGTGCGGTTGAAATTTTCAATAAGAAATACAACCTAAACTCAACACACAAGTTAGTCAATAAAAAGTATGGAATCATTTAAGTTCAAGCATACCCATTTCTCCTCGAGGAAGGAAAACCTCTTGGAGTCAAGAGCCTTGGTGAGGATGTCGGCAATCGATTATACGTCCCCACATACTCTAAATGGATATTCCTCTTCTCCACATGGTCTTTGAGGAAATGATACTTGATATCAATATGCTGGATCTTGGAATGCATGACGGGGTTGTTAGAGGCGAAATTGTTGAAGTGTTGTCGCACATGATCGGGCAATTTCCTTCTTCAATTCCATAGTCCACCAGCGATGCTTCATCCAAAGGATTTGTGACAACAACTACCGGCGACAATATACTCGGCCTCTGTGGTAGACACTTTGGCGAAGCTTGCTTCTTTGGCCCAAGCAACTAGTCTATTTCGAGGAAATGACAAGTACCACTAGTGCTTTTCTGTCAATAGTACAAGCTGCATAATGCGCATCCTGAATAACCTACAAGATCGAAGTTCGAATCTTTGGAATACCAAAGTCCAAGGTTAGTGGTTCCCGGATAAATAGCGGATTATACGCTTGACTAATAAGATGTGCTTCTCTAGGATGCAGCAGTAGCGAGCACATACACAGACACTAAACATGATATCGGGCCTACTAGCGATTAAGTAAAGTAATGAGCCGATCATACCTCGATATAAAGTCGATCAACTTTCTTACCTTTGAGATCCTTATCTAGCTTATTGCCGGTGGCCATTGGAGTATCATATGCTTTAGCATTTTCTAATCCAAACTTCTTTATCAACTCCTTGGTGTATTTGGCTTGGTGAGGAAAATACCTTCTTCGCATTGCTTGATTTGAAGCCCGAGGAAGAATGTTAATTCTCCCATCATGCTCATCTCAAACTTGCTTTTCATTAGCTTCTCGAAACGCTTACAAAGCAACTCATTAGTAGAACCAAAAATAATATCATCAACATAAATTTGAACAAGTAAAGTATGCTCATTATATTTGGCAATAAAAAGAGTTGTATCAATTTTACCGCGTTTAAATCCTTTTTCTAGTAAAAATTTAGAAAGAGTCTCATACCATGCCCTTGGAGCTTGCTTAAGTCCATACAAAGCTTTAAGAGTTTGTAGACATGATTGGGAAATTTGGAGTCTTCAAATCCAGGTGGTTGGGCAACATACACGGTCTCTTGCGGTTCGCCGTTGAGGAATGCACTCTTTACGTCCATTTGATATAACTTGAAATGCTTGAAAGAGGCGTAGGCTAAGAAGATTACGATAGCTTCCAATCTTGCAAGCTGGAGCAAAGGTTTCATCATAATCAATTCCTTCTTCTTGCCTATATCCTTGTGCAACCAACCTTGCTTTATTCCTAGTGATGTTTCCATTCTCATCCATCTTATTCCTAAATACCCACTTAGTTCCTATCACTCCTTGATCCACGAGGTCTAAGCACCAAAGTCCGGACCTTGCATCTTTCAAACTGGTTGAGTTCTTCTTGCATAGCAACGACCCAATTGGAATCTTGGAGTGCTTCATCAATCTTCTTGGGTTCAACTTGAGATAAAGAGAAGTATGCTCGTCATAGTTTGATCTCCTTGTTTGAACACCGGAAAACAGATCACCAATCACATTTGTGAGGGTGGCTAGCGACTTCACGAACCTCGAGGGTAAGTCTGGTTGGGTGAGGTTTCTTGAAGATTCTCAATTGGAACGTCGTTAGATCCTTGGCGAAGTCATGGAAGGTAAGTTGACGAAGAGGTTCTATAAGGCTGGATAGGGGAATTTTCAACATCTTCTTCCACTGGTAGTTGCATCTGGAGTAGGAACTTCGGTGCGGTTTCAAAGTTGCGGTTTTGGGGGATTTCGGTTGAGGGTCTTTGGATTTTGCGGTTGAGGTTCGGAGTGCGGTTTGGGATGGTTCACTGGTTCATTATGCTCAACAAAATCATCGGCAACATTTGGAGCCAAATGTGGCTCAAGGAGAGAATGCTCATCAAAAGTAACATGGACAGACTCAACTATTTTTAAACTAGTTTTATTGAAAACACGAAAAGCTTTAGAATGTTTAGCATACCCAAGAAAAATACCTTCATCGGCCTTGGCTCCGAATTTACCTCTATTTTCTCTTCCGTTGTAGAGGACAAAACATTTGCAGCCAAAAATCTTGAAGAATGCAATGTTGGGGGTTCTTCCTCGCCAAAGCTCATCGGGAGTCTTGTTATGGGTTTTGTTGATGAGGATCGGTTACGAGTGAAGCATGCGGTATTGATTGCTTGACCCAAAAATGCGAGGCGGCTTCGCCGGATATCATTGTCTTTCCGGCCTCAATCAACGTCCTATTCTTCCTTTCCACAACCCCATTTTGTTGTGGAACACCGGCGGTTGAAAAATTGTGATCAATCCCATGGTCATCACAATCTTGAGCAACATGCAGATTGTTCTTAAATTCCGTTCCATTATACGATCGAACACTAACGATGTCGTCTTCTTTTTGAGTTTGGAGCCGTCTAAAGAGTGCGGTGAGAATCTCATAGCAATCATCTTTGGAAATCATCATCTCAACCCACGTATATCTTGAGTAATCATCCACCACCACTAAAGTATATCTATTTCCTCCAATCTTTGGCGGTGGTTACGGGTCCAAACAAATCTATGTGAAGCGGTTGTAAGCATCTTGAAGTTGAAGGAGCGGTCTTCTTTGGTGAAAGACGACGCGGGCCTTACAGTGGCATGCACCGCATTTCTGGATGGTGGTCGGCCACTTTGGGTAAACCACGAACGAGGTTTTCCCTACCAATCTTTGCAAGATACTTGAAGTTCAAGTGGCTCAACCTCTTGTGCCATAGCCAACTATTTTCGCTCACATTCTTAGCTACAAAACGAGAGATTAGTAATACTACATGCGAGAATTTAGATCAATAATGTAAATATTACTCTTACGAATCCTGTGAGTAGGGTGACCGGAAATGCTATCTTTGATAAAGCAATTTGATGACGTGAAGTTGCAAAGCATTCCTTTGTCGCAAAATTGAGAAATTGAAAGGAGGTTGTGCTTGAGTCCATCGACAAGAGAAACCTTCTCAATAGTTAGGTTTCCTCTCCTTATAACACCATATCCAATGGTCTTGCCTTTGTTGTTGTCACCAAAGGTTACAGACGGACCACTTGCTTCAATGACATCTTCAAGTAATGATCTATCTCCGGTCATATGTCTTGAGCAGCCACTGTCAAGATACCATTCATTATCCTTGGAGTGACCAGCCATGAAGCAGAGGACCTGAAATGTAAACATTAAGTACGAGGTCCCCCTTTATTTCTTGGGTCTGAAGTTAGCAACCCTTTACAACCCACACTGTTTGACGAGGAAGGAGGTTTGCTCTTCCTGGCATTGGGTGTGAACCGCAAAAGGCATTCTGCGGCCTTGTGACCTAAACCATCACACACGAACATTTATAAAAGCTACAAGCATCATGAGGTTTTACTAACTCCTTACTCTTCTTAGGAGTTCCATGCGGTTTGGGACAAGGAAGCGGTTTGGGAGGTGCGGTTCCGGCTAACATTCCAGTGATACAAAGGGAACAGGCTTTGGTTTGACCACGTATTTCTGGGAATGCTATTCTTGCTTTTGAAGGCGGGAGGAGCGGTCGAAGAAGAAACGCGGTCGACCTAGAGTTAGCAGAACCGCCTTTTCCACCGAAGTGGTTGGAGCGGGGATTCTACCAATTCCATAAGCCATTTCCTCTTCGGGTGCTTCCACAGAATTCTTAGGTTTCAACACAAATTCTTCCCATATTGCTTTCCTTTAGGGTAGACATAATTTACTTGTCTTGCTTTACCCTTACCCTTAGCAATCTTCTCCTTGGGAATTTCTTTAGTTAGTTACGGAAATTCCTCATCCTTTTCACTCGAGGATGCACACTTCTCCTCTTCCTCGAGATCCAAACCCTAGACCAGCCTTAGTTCCAGGAGGAACTTGGAAGTCCAAGATTTTATCCTTGGTGGATTGAGACTTGAGCCACGAATCAATAATCTTTTGGTGATCGTCGATTTGGGTTACCAAGTCATCATTCCTGAGTTGAAGTGCAGCAACCTTAGTTTCAAGGATGCGGTTTTGATCAGCAAGAGGAGTCATCTGTTTGATTTGGTCCTTAAGATTAGAAATTTCGAGACCTCATCACGGTTTTCTCCGTCTTGTACAGTTAAGTTCATCATGAGCTAAGCTTAAGGCTTTCTTAAGATTTGAGAATTGATGGATCACCATTTCGGCTTCCTTGAACATCTTTTCATGTTCCATGGGAGAAACCTCTTCCACCACCTTTTTCAAAATTTTCTTTGGAATAGCTTTTGAAGGTGGAGCAGTTTTAGATGAGAAAATGGGACGTGAATACGAACAATTTCCTATCTTAACGCTAGGAGTAAGTTTAATATCATCATCCAATTTATAATTTGGAAGTTTTGCAAAAACCTCCTTTTCTTCCATATCGAGACAACTCAAATGATTCGGAATCTAAGTCATCGAAGCTTCGCAATTAAGCGAGAGGTTAACCTCTTCGGTTTCACCGTCACTTCCATCCTCGAATCTGTTTCAATCCAAGTTGCTAATTCCTTGGAATTCTCTTCCTCCTCGGCAACCATTCCCTTACGATGAGAAAATTTCGAAGGAAAAGTTTTCTTTTTCATGTATTCATATTTAGGCGTGGACACTCGGATGCAAAGTGGCCGGGTTTTCTACAATTGTAGCAAACCAAGTCACTCTTCTTCTTTGTATCTGCAGCCCTAGAAAATGTTGCGGGAGGTTTGCCTTTTGAAAATGATTTTGTGAGAGGTTTTGAAGATTTTCTAAATTTTTGGAATCTTTTCACAAACATGGCAAAATCATCATCATCCATCTCGATGAGTGATGAGGTTGATATGGAAGGATCGGTGGTTTGATTAGATGTGGATGGTTTCTCTTCATGTTCCACTACGTACATAGAAAGCGATTTGGTTTTCCCTTCTATCTCTTCAATATGATTTAATTTAAGTTCATAGACTCTAAGATTGGCATACAAGTTGCTTAACGACCAAGTACCCAATACTTTGGAGTCTTCTAGAGAGGTAGCCTTATTTACCCATCTAGAACCTAAAGCGAGATAGGAAAGTCATATTGATTTCCTTATCGGTTAAAGTTTTACCAAGAGATCTACAAGCATTAACTACCTCAACATAGCGATCGTAGGTTTGACGCAAGGTTTCGTTGGGTTTTCGTTGAAGTTGTTGTAGGATCTTTCAACAGGTGTATAATTTGTTTTCCTTGCACTCTTCATCACCTTCGAGGTAGCTCTCTATGGCATCCCACATCTGCTTTGCGGTTTTGAGGTACATCACTTTACGTAGAGTTGATACGGGAGGGTCCCGAAATGATGAACCTCGCCTTGCCGTCCAAGGCAACTAATCTCTTCTCTTCATCCGACCACTCATCTTTTGGCTTTTTGACCTCTGGAGTTTCGGCATTGGTGGTTGCATCGGTGTTAGCCTTCATTGGAATTAGAGGGCCATTGATCACGCACTCCACCAAAGCATTTCATCTATGGTTTCCAAATGAATAAGCATTCGGCACTTCCGAGATGTCAAAGTGGTCTTCGTCCAACATTGGAATGTGTGAATAGTTAACGGTAGTCATTGTCTTTGAGGTTGCCATATTGAATCGGCACACAAGGCATTAAGCTTGAAAAACGATGGTTTTAAAATGTGTTTGCTCGATACCACTTGTTGGTCCCAAAGGTGGCAACAAGGGTGAAAATACGGCTAGAGGGGGGTGAATAGGCTGTTTAAAATTTTTCGCCCTCTTTTAAAAACTAAACCTCTTGCTTACAAAATCCTCTTGCGAGTTGATAATAGGCGCAAGTGATAGTGTAAAATGCACGGAATATTTAGAGTTACAAAGTGGTTTTGATAGAGGAGGTTTGTAAAGCGGTTTTAATAAAGTAGTTGGTACGTGCGGTTTACAAACAAGTGAGGTTTTGACACTTTGTTAACTCCAAACACTATTTCACAATAATGGATATCTAAATAAAGATCAAACAAAGACAAAGATAAATAATTAGTAAGCACAAGAAATATAATTGCGAGAAAGTAAGAACACGCTATTTGGAGTGGTTCAATCGATAAACGATCTACGTCCACTACCAAGATGGTTAGTCTTGGATTTCTAAGAGAGATTTTATATTAAATATTTGAGAGATTACAAAGTACAATAAAATCTTTACTATGAAGAACAAATCCAAAACTATAACCGAGTGTATCTCAAGTGTTTAATCTATGTGATTAGAACAAATGAGGTGTGTGTGTGAGAACAAGATCAAGGCTCTTTAAATGTGAGATGTAGAGCACAATGATTCTTGAATGTGTTAAGGCTTGATTTACGGGCCGGGAATATTTCTTGAAGTATGAAGAAGAAGATTCAAAGGACTAAGAATTTCTGGGCAGAGCTTCAACTTCTGATGAACACAGCAATTTCTCTATTTTTCAAGCAGTCTTCAAATGGTGAAGATTAGGGGTATTTATACCCAAGCATCCAAAATGTAGCCGTTGGACACATCTGTTGAAGGACAGTACTTGATGCTTTCTTATTGGTCCACAAAGAACCACTTTTGTCCTTTGGTACGGTAGTTGCGAGATAAAGGCGATAATGCTCCACCGCAAGCAATGAGGTTTGGACACCTGTCACCTTTTCAAGATCCTTGCAGATCTTCTCTAACTTTGAATCACGTGACAAGATAAGGTGGTTGACATTGGGTTTTGCTGATGTGGATTATAATGTCAAAAGGTGGTTTACTTCAAGTCTCAATCATTGGAGCGGTTCTGGAGTAGGCGGTTTGACAGAGCGGTTGGTAACTCCGGTGAGGTTGCAAAGTGCGGTTGATGATGAGGCTGCAAGGTGCGGTTCATCATAGGGCGGTTACCTTTGGAGTAGTTCAAGGGTAGTTTCAAACAAAGGATTTCACCAAGCAAATGCTAAGGGCGGTTTTGCTAGGGCGGTTGGAAGAAGCGGTTTGAAACATTGAACTGCAACTCTCAATTCCAATGAGTCTTGTACCAGTCTTCAAGCCTAAATTTAACCTAATCTATAAAATGGACTTAACTAAAAAATTGAAGTCTAAGCTTCATTACATAGGGTCCTAAAGTCCTTAAAATAGACAGGAGGTTATGGTATCAATCAAATCTAATACAAAATAGGAGAGTTAAAACATGCATACCCAACACGCAGCATGATCTAAATCCAAATCGCCATAACGGCCAGTCCAGGGGAACATACTCAACCTCTGTGGAATCCCTCTCAAGCACCTCAGCGTATCATGATACTAGGCCGTAATCCTGCACCTCGAACCCTCCGGTGTCCTAGTCTGTCTCCTGGCACTCTTCGTCCACCGTCTGAGAGCAGGAAAAGTGGTGGCAGGAAACTCATCCTGTATCTGCCACTCGTAACAGCCAAAATACTCGAAAGCCCAAGCCTGAAAAGAAGAAGAAGAAGTCAAAACAAGGAAAAAGCGATAGAGTGAAGTGTGCCAAAGTAAAGAGGTCAAGATGAGAGAATACCTCAAAAGCCAGACGACAGCAGGTAAAATACTTCGCCTTCCCTCTACTGACGTCATCTAGGGCCAAATACATCTCAGCTAAACCGGCCTCACCCCAGGATAGATTCCCCACGGTGTCCCAGGCTCTCAAAAGCTCCAACAGTGAAGTCAAGGCAGTAGATGCGCTGTTAATAAACAGCATGTCATAGAAACCCACCCATACGAAGGCTCTAGCTAATCTCTCGGCTCTCAGCCGGCTCTCATCAGGGTCATCAACTACAATGTAGTCCCTGCTCTGCTCTCCAACCAAGCCATGTAGCTCGCCCAACTCATATCCCTTCCCCTTCTTGATCCGGGGAACGAAGCCAAGTAAACTCATAAAATCGGCATCAATGATAGGCTGGGGCTCAGCTCCCTGTACAGGCTCCTCTATGTAGAGCGACTCATCTGTAAAAGGCAATCCTGTGATGACCGCAAAATCCAATGGCGTGACTGTCGTCTCACCCCAAGAGAAGTGGAACGAATGAGTGGTCTCCCACCAAAACTCTCTAAAGGCCCTCACCAAATCTACACTCCTCTGAGTGCCTCCAATGGCCTTCGCCATCTCAAAGAATTGCCCTAGCCCAGCAGCATAAATCATGCCCTTAGGCGAGTCCATCTGCTCCTGGCTACCTGGCAAGCTCTCCCATAGCCTGCCAATCACCTCAGGGGAGCCACGGGTGCGCAATCCCTGCAAGAAAACGTGGCACAAATATGAATATTTCGCGCTATTTCTTGGAATCATCTCAAATGAAAAATAGGTCAAAATCTATCATTGAAAGAGCATGCATTCTAGTATCACATTTCCTAGGTCAATCTATGTTCACATGCCAGTTCATGTCAATTCATAGCACAGTCTGAAAAATCCAGTTCAAATTGATTTCACCCAAATCGAAAATTCTTCAAAAAAAAAAAAAAAAACCCTAGGTTACTTACCACATCCTTCTTCCTGACATCCGAGGTATGCTCATCGAGCTGTGGGTAGAAATCTCCTCTTCGTACTTCCGGAAGAAAGGGCCTTTGATTCCTCTGCACCCCCTTCCTCCTAGTAGCTAAGTCGGCGTGTTGAGGAGCCCTTTTGGTTGGATAGAGCCTAGGAGGCATTTTCCAAGTTTAATCGAACTAAAGATTTGTTTGATTTCTCTCGATCCCTCTCAAATCTCCCTCTGATATTGCTCTCTCTCTCTTCTCGATGTCGCCTCCCTCTCAATTTCAATTTCAATTGAGTTTCAAATGGCGACTGTGCAAATTTTTAATGATTCTGTCCACAGGGCCTGTTATGTCGTGCGACATACTAAGCCCCTGTGGCTTGTTTTTACAATTTTGCCCTTAAAGGCTCCATTTTACAATTTTGTCCCCCGTAGGCCTCTTTTACCCTTTCTGCCCCTGGCATTTCCAATCATTTTCAATTAAACTTTCCCTCCAGTGCCCCCGTGGCCTATTTTACAAATTTACCCCTGTGGCTCATTTTATTCTAAAAAAAGATCAGTGTACATCCCGTTTCTTTAAATTTTTTTTTTCAGGGTACGTCCCGTTTCTTTACTAATTTTTTTTTTATCAAGGTACTTCCCGTTGCTTTACAAAAAAAAAATATTATTATCAGGGCACGTCCCACTTTCTTTACAATAAAATTATCGGGTACGTCCATTATCGAGTCTTTCCTACTTCTTTACAAAATCCGTTCTTTCTCGCGATCTCCGTTATGGAAGAATAACATTTCGCTCTCTATTTTTCGATCTCAGTTATTCCAAGGTGGAAGAATAACATTTCGCTCTTTTCTCGCGATCTCCGTATATTCCAAGATGAAGGAATAACATTTCGCTTTTCTCGCGATCTCAGTTATTCCAAGGTGGAAGAATAACATTTCGCTCTTTTCTCACGATCTCCGTGTATTCCAAGATGAAGAAATAACATTTCGCTTTTCTCGCGATCTCAGTTATTCCAAGGTGGAAGAATAACATTTCGCTCTTTTCTCGCGATCTCCGTATATTCCAAGATGAAGGAATAACATTTCGCTTTTCTTTCGATCTCAGTTATTCCAAGGTGAAGGAATAACATTTCGACCTCTCTCGCGATCTCCGTTATTCCAAGATGGAAGAATAACATTTCGCTCTCTCTTTCGATCTCCGTTATTCCAAGTTGAAGGAATAACATTTCGACCTCTCTCGCGATCTCCGTTATTCCAAGGTGGAAGAATAACATTTCGCTCTCTCTCGCGATCTCCGTTATTCCAAGATGGAAGAATAACATTTCGCACTCTCTTTCGATCTCCGTTATTCCAAGGTGAAGGAATAACATTTCGACCTCTCTCGCGATCTCCGTCATTCCAAGGTGGAAGAATGACATTTCGCTCTCTCTTTCGATCTCCGTTATTCCAAGTTGAAGGAATAACATTTCGCTCCTTTCTCGTGATCTCCGTCATTCCAAGGTGGAAGAATGACATTTCGCTCTCTCTTTCGATCTCCGTTATTCCAAGTTGAAGGAATAACATTTCGACCTCTCTCGCGATCTCCGTCATTCCAAGGTGGAAGAATGACATTTCGCTCTCTCTTTCGATCTCCATTATTCCAAGTTGAAGGAATAACATTTCGACCTCTCTCGCGATCTCCGTTATTCCAAGATGGAAGAATAACATTTCGCTCTCTCTTTCGATCTCCGTTATTCCAAGATGAAGGAATAACATTTCGATTCAGTCAAAAGTTCGAACTATGACCTGGCTTGATTCCCCCGGGATACGTAGGTAGCCTCCTGTAGGTTCAGCCAATTTGTCACATATGACGCCCCCTTTCCCCAGTGGATTCTGAACTACGATTATGGCTTGATTCCTACTCGGGATACGTAGGTAGCCTTCCATAAAAGGTCCAGTCACTCGACCACTTTGGTCACCGAATCCATCTCGGCATTCGCCAGATTGGATCCTTTTCTATCGACAACCCCACTCGCCCTGCAAGTGACGTTGCCGAGGGGCTTCTGTAAGTACCCAAATCTGGCTCATGCCTTCCGGTTAAGTTTCTCGACAATTCCGGTAAATTTTCCGGTAATTCCCCGGACTTTCCTACAGTTCCGGAAACATTCCGGAACTGTTCCAAATTAATTAAAGACTGAAAGGAATGCTTATCAATTAAGAAACACGTTTTTCTTAATTCAAGGAATCCTTCTAGAAGACTGCCACCTTGCATGATTCTAGAAGGAACTGCATGTGGCTACTTATGTCGTGCGACATAACCAGCCAGGGAGAGTTCTAGAAGCTTGCCACCTTGCATGTTTCTAGAAGAATCTGGAAGTGGCTACTTATGTCGTGCGACATAATAGGCCATGAAGACTTCTAGAAGCTTGCCACCTTGCATGTTTCTAGAAGGAAAACGGTTATGGCTTGTTATGTCGTGCGACATAATAAGCCCATGCAGGCAGCCTATAAATAGAGGCCTTCACCTCTCATTTGAGGCACCCCTTTTCCACCCCTCAGTCCCCCTCTATAGGGAATACGCCCAGGAAACATCCCCTCTCCTCACAATCCTCCCAAATCAATCCCAAATCAATCCCACACACACTTCCACACACATCAAGAAACCAAGGTTCTCAAGGAATCAAGGCTTGACATCAGCTTTGGAAGAGGATGCTTGAAGGCTCCTATATCTAACTTGATATAGGAGTTGTGGATCTTCAAGGGTAACGCTCCCTTCCTCCCTATTTCTCCCTCTTTTAAACATATGTAGTTTAATCCACATAAATGACCTCAAATGTGTTGTAATAACTGAGATCTAATCTTTGCATATCTATTTTAGTCTCAGATCTCATAGATCCATCATTGTTTTACACATCATTTCATATAATCAAACCATTTTG
Organism: Adenophora triphylla var. japonica; assembly: GCA_022495995.1. NCBI lineage: Eukaryota > Viridiplantae > Streptophyta > Magnoliopsida > Asterales > Campanulaceae > Adenophora > Adenophora triphylla. The sequence continues at coordinate 47,738 of JAFEMH010005377.1, forward strand.
ACATTGTTTTGCATGAATACTCGAGATGAGTATGGATTCCTCATATCCACACCCTTTTGAAGTATTCATTATTGAAATACTTGTTCCCTGAGATCTATTTGTGAAGAAACTTGGCCATATTGGTGCCTTGTTACCTCTGTAGATCCCAACTGAAAGGTCTCTGCAAAGTGGCTAGTTATGTCACGCGACATAGGCAGCCTATGTCACGCGACAAACATAGCCAGTTTGCAGAAACTTCATATTTTCAAGCTATAATCTGATGTTAACCCCCATCATGCTATAATCTGATGTCTATCTGCAATTTAGATAGTATCTATGTACATAAAATGTCATCTTTTCATTAAAATACCATTTTCATACATAAAGGTGTATCCTTTGCACCTAAAACCCATTTTCATGCATTAAAATCATTCTTTTTGCATTCAAAATCTCTTTTCACATTAAAAATGCATCCTTTGCACCCAAACATCATTTTCATACATAAAATGCATCCTTTGCTTTCAAAATAACATCTTTATGCATCACTTGCACATAAAATGCTATTTTTCCCATAAAATGCATCCTTTGCACAAAATCATTTCTTTAAACCATAAAGGTCACTTCTTTAAACCAAAAGCATTCATTGCAAACCAAAATGTCATCTTTTCACTAAAAGTTTCATTTAAATCATGCATTCCCCCACGTCCCCATTAGCAACCTCGGAACGGACCGGTGTAAAGATCCTATCTTTACATCGTTTCTTCCATAAAGGTTTCATAATTTCTTTAGAAAGGGACAACCTTGAACCCTATATCTCCGATTATCACTTAAGATGAGTATGAAGCATCTATACGAGCTCGACCATCTTAAAGTGTAGGATTGATGGGCTAAGGACCCTCCTTTTCTAAAGAACCTCATCTTTGACTATAGAGAGAGTCATTCTCTCGATCACGCAAGTCCCGAGGTTAAAAAGCGATGATCACAAGTCCAAGATGAGAACGGGATCAAAATCCCTAATACATAAAATCCAAGAAATCCCGAGCGACAACCAATAAATGGTTTGTACGTCCGGAAGACGACTTGGGACATTCCCTCCCCCTATTTTCAAACACATGCACACAAGAAAGCACGCAAGCAAGCACGATTAATGGGATCTTGGGAGACTTGCTCCGGCAAGGCACCTTGGGTGAACGACGATCCGTTCTTCCCAAGAGGTAACTTAACCTCCGAACCCATAAAACCTTTTTTTCAAAGTTTTGAGGTAATCAAAATGGCGTGGCGACTCCGTTTTTCAAATTAAACCGGATGTCTTCAAACTCGCGTGAATTTCCAGTAAACAAAAATTTGGGGCACACATTCACACTATCTTGTTTCCTGTTTAGCATCATTTCTGACATATATATATATATATATATATATATATATATATATATATATATATATATATATATATATATATATATATATATTTCCTAGATAAACAAAATGATGAGCAGCAATCTGATTTAGATATAACTAAATCTTTGGTTGGGCTAAAAGCAAAGACATGGGAAGAGTTGTATGAGTTGTACAGAAATCATGCAAATGCACTCGGTTTTGGTGTTAGACTCTCAACATTTCATATGTCAAAGATTGAATTAAAGCCACTAGATAAATACTTCAGGTGCTCATGTGAGGGACATGGTGTCATGAAAACTGATGGTACCCCACGTCCAGTAAAAGTGAATGAAATTGAGTTTCCATCACCTATTGAACAAGCTGGAAATCCTAAAAAAGAAATAAAGAGAAAGAGAGCTCCCTCGAGAAGATGTGGTTGTAAAGCTCTTATGAGGGTAAAATTGTTGAAAAGAGAGGATTTATATGTAGTTGACAAACACGTAACAGAACATAACCATGATATGACAAGAACAGATTGGAACCACCTAAAATAAAGCGAAAGGTCTATATCAGAAGAGAAAGGTAAAATCATTGAGCAACTAGAAGAAGCTGGCATAAAGCCAAATGATGGATATAATGTGTTAGTAAAAGCTTCTAGTGGTGAAGAATATGTAGGGCATACAAGGAAAGATCACATAAATATGTACATAGGCTCAGAATGGAAAAACTAGAAAAAAGTGATGCCCAGACTCTTGTGGATAGGCTTATTGAATTTGAAAAAGAAGATCCAGGTTTCTTTTATAAAATCAAATTTGATGATGAAGGTAGAATTGCAGCAATATTTTTGAGAGATGCTATGATGATGGAAGACTTCAAATTGTATGGGGATGTTGTTGTATTTGACACAACATATACCACAAATAGATACAATCTGATTTGTGCGCCAATAGTTGGAATAAATAACCATTAGAACACTGTTATGTTTGGTTGTGCTTTCATCACCAATGAAAAGAAGAAACGTTGTTTGGTTACTTAATGAATTCAGAAAATCAATGGGAGGCAAAGAACCAAAAACAATCTTCACTGATCAAGATCTTGCTATATCAAATGCAATTGAAGAGGTATGTCTGCTCCTATTTATTTTCACTGCCTGTTATCCTTAATTTTACTGCCTGTTATATTTGTAATTTATGCCCGTCTTGGTCTTGTCCTGCTATGTCAAATATTATATGTCTTCTGAATGCCATTTTAGTGCCTGTTATAATTTTAAGTTATGCCTGTTCAAATTTGATATGGTTTTCCAGGTATTTGAAGGAAGAACAAGGCATAGGATTTGCCTATGGCGTATTCAACAAAATGCCATATCTCACTTTGGACAGCTGAAGACAAATGAAGAATTTAAAAAGGAATTTGACCATTGTTTGATGGGATGTAATGATGAGCATGAGTTTGAATGCTCTTGGCATTCAATGCTTACGAAATATGACCTTCTTGAAAATAGTTGGTTCAATCGTTTGTACGGGCTCCGTGAGAAATGGTGCACAACTTTGAACAAGGATTTTTTTTCAGCTGGCATCTTGTCTTCTCAGAGAAGTGAGAGCACAAACCATGCATTATGTTTCAAAGCAAACAGAAAAACATCCCTTTGCCATTTCTTCGACATTTTTAATGAAACCATTTAACGTTGGAGAAGTGAAGAACAGCGGAAGGAATTTGAATCTATGAGCTCATTTCCACGAATAGGGCTACCTGGTGGTATCACAAGGCATGCAGCTGAAGTTTATACTCCAAAAATATACAGATTTTTTGAGACGAAGGCAAAGCGTGCTTTTGGTGCATTGTATAACATAGGTTTGCAAACTGATGAGAACAACAGGTTCTACAATGTTGCACATGAGAAAAATCCTGAAAAGTATGAAACTGTTCTCTTCATAAGGAACAATGAATGTGTAACTGTGGATTGCACCTATTAACAATTCAATGCTGTTGGCTGGTTGTGTATTCATTGCATTAAGGCGCTAAACTTGTCGAATGTGGACAGAATTCCAGAAAAGTACATTCTAAAAAGGTGGACAAAAGTGGCTAAGAAAGATGTATGGGATAGAGTATATAAAGGGATGCATACTACATCAACAATAGTTACAATTGAGTTTATTCCTTGGAAACAACAGATGGCAAGGAAGTACCACAACTTAATGATGGCTTGTTATGAAAACAGTAATGCAAGAAGGATTTGGAAGATAGTTTCAATAGAGATTCACTTCTAATACAAGAATTGTTGTCTACCAAGGAACATGATGTTGTTTCTTCAACAAGTGAAAATAATAGTGTTGGTGAGACTAGAACAAGTGCACCTGCCGTCATAGACCCAATTCGTGCAATTTCTAAAGGAAGAAAAAAAAACAAAAAATAAAGTTTGAAAGGAAAAAGCCAATCACTGATGAGTTTGGTTCTAAAAAACCAAATGTACATTTGATTTAACTCTGATTTGAATTTATGCCTTCCCATTTTTATTTTGTTGCCTGTTATATTTGTAAGGATTGCCTGGCCATGGCTTTGGATGTTACCTTTGCTTATTATTTGTTTTATACATTGCCTGTTCTCAGTTTTTTGTTGCCTGTTCCTTTTTAAAAATGATGACTGGTCATGAATTCTAGACTGCCTGTTTGACTGGTGGCCTTGGCTACACATAAAAGCTGGTTGCCTGTTCTTATCCACTGATATGCCTGGTTATGTATTTACATTTGCCTGTTCTTATCAAAAGTGGAAACACCTCTTCCTAGCCTTAACCATTTATGTTTTTTGGTTACATAAACTAAGCTGTTCCATGGACACATGTCCATAAGCAGTAGTGCCAAATTCAAATGCATGCACTAGGACAGGTGTTCCAAGTTGAGTAATAAAAAAACAGACACGGATTCAATAGTTATCCCAACTAGTACTGTTCCATGGACACATGTCCATAAGCAGTAGTGCCAAATTTTAACTGATACCACACGGATTCAATAGTTAACTCCATTTTATCAGTATAAATAAGTTAGAACTTCACTTCTTTTTTATTTCTAAATTTCATCTAAAAAGCAATCAATTATTTGATATGAGTACGAGTAGGTCAGTCAAGTCTGAGCAAAAGGTTGAAGATAATGAAGAAGAAAGAGCTGCTAAAAAATTTCAGATATCTTAGAAGATATTAATGAGGGTTATTATAGTTTTTCTAAATTTATACAAGTATGTTTAATAGAGATCAAATTTCATTCCTAGTACTTTTTTCTAGTATAATGCTTTGCATTGGTAAGGTTCTTCAAGGCTTCATCTTTACCCTTCCTAAAAGATCTTAAACGAAGAATAATGTCTTTTCTGATGTTATTAATATCACTAAGAAGCAATGTCGCAAGAAATTCACCTCTTAGACGAATCCTTCCAGGAGTCTATAGAAAAAATAAATAAAATAACTGTATCACTTGATAACTAATTAAATTAAGATAAAATTAAATTTACCTTGCATAAAACAGGACATGAGTAATTTTTGCCTTTGAAATCTTTCATCTCAGCCATAACATAAATGCCACAGTCATTATTTCCTTCATTTTTTTAAGAACCCAATCACAATTAATGTATTCATAAGTAAATGGTTTTTTGACAGTGGCACAGGGATGATTAATACTTTCCAAGAAACTTTTCATTGGAGCATGCTGAAAGAAAAGAAATACATATTGAAACTAATATAAAGCAAACAAAAAAAAAAGTTGTAAAAAAATCACAAACTAATAATGATTCTAATACCAGGATTTTGGCAAGTAATTTCATGTTCTTAGTCTTCACATCATTCATAGGCAAATTGTCAAGGTACTGAACAGTTTTGCTCACAGTATTGTAAACAAATAGCATATAATGACAACTTGCAGTTGTGAAAAATGGCAAAAAGAACTGCAAAAAAAAAAAAAAACATTATAATTATGCAAAATATTACATACAAAACTAAATAACATGACTTGTATGAGGTTCCATACCAATTTAACATCTGCAAGGTTCATTGAATTGCCATCAATGTTGAGTTCACTAACCTAATACTTAAATGAAGTAACCATTTCAAGCAAAGAACACGGGAATCAATTGCGATATTTTGCCTATAATAAATCTCGCCAGCTACTCGTAATAGAAAGAGTAACAATCTTGAGAAAAATAACTTAGCAGTAATGAAATACAAATGAACAGCATAAAATTATAAAACAGAGCATAAAATCATTAATAAGATAATGCCTGCTAAGAAAATAAACCTGAAAATGAGCAGGCATAAATAATGTGTAGATAAGGCCACAAGTCAAACAAGCATTATCTTATAATGAGCAGGCATAAATAATGTGTTGCCAAGGCAGTTCATTTTCTGTAATAGAAAGAGTAACAATCTTAGCAGGTAATGAAATACAAATGAACAGGCATAAAATTATAAAATAGCATGCATAAAAAAGAACTATGTGGAAAAAAAACAATAACAGTGAAAAAAAAAACTTACACAATGACTAAAACCAAACATAAACCTCTGCATGGGTCCACTTTTATACTCCATATTGTTCAAAAGCAATGCCCAAGATGACAATATTTTCGTAGTTATTTCTACATCTTGTTTCATACTCAACACATCTTCTTTTACTAAGGAAGATGTCATAGTATATAAACAATAAAACTCCCTGCAAAAATTAAATACATGAATAAAAACATAAACCTCTTAATGGAACAAAAACAAACTTTTTACATTTAGCATAAAAACTTACCCTTTATCATTGTCAGAAAATGCCTTTGAGAAACAAAAGTCAATAAGATCTTTCTCATCTCCTTCATACTATGCATTAGTTTCGTGTGACTCCGCATAAACTCTGAACAATACGGAATATCAACATTAGGATTTCCACAATCCAAACTACACCCCATATCATAGTTGTATGAAACATAGTGAAGTGGCGTATCCTTGCTTTTATCAACTAAATTATCCAGTGACTCATCCTTGGAAATTGTATCAACTAAATTATCCAGCGCCTTATCTTCAGTTGTATTTCCTTCATCTTTATTTGAATTTCCTTCACAATCTTCTTGTTCATCATTTTCAGGGATTATAGAAAGAGTAGTAACAGGACCAACACTGATTTGCTGATTAGCTTGCACATCTAAACGTTGATACTCCATTCTATCAATATTATGCAGAATAGGTGCTTGATGCTCAGTATATTGGCCCTCAGTTGCTTGATGTGCAACTTCTTGTTCTCTTTCATTTCCCTCAAAAAACTGATCCATTTCAGTTGCTTGATGTGCAAATTGTTGTCTTTCATTTCCCTCAATATCTGGATCATCATTTTCCTTTCCAGAAGAATAAAAATCTTGTGATGACAAAAGCTCAAACGAAGACAATAGTCCTTTCTTATTTTTCTCCATAACATTCTTAATAAGTGTATCAACCATCATGTACTCTTGACTTCCCCACTGATCCATTTCAAAAAAGTCCTTGTCAAAAATATCATTATCAACATCAGCCTCCTCCTCCTTCTCATGCTCATTCTGATTATCCTTTGCCTTTGACTTTTGAATAGAAGTAACCCTTGATATATGGTTAATTATAGCAGTTTTTATATCTTGTTCAAGAATATTCCATGATTGTCTAAGAGCCTACAAGAAAAAAATTAACAGAAAAAACAAATGAATAACCAGTATGAAATTCATGAGCAGGCATTCTCAAATTCAAATCTATGAGCAGGCATTCACAAATTCATGAGCAGGCATTCTCAAATTCATGAACATGCATTCTCAAATTCATAAGCAGGCATATTTTAAACTACGAATAAGATAGTATAATGCAATGGCAAGGCCACATCAAACATAAAATTATAAAATAGCAGACATGAAAATACTAATGAACGGGCATAAATTTATAAAACAGGAGACATGAAAATACTAATGAACAGGCATAAATTTATAAAACAACAGGCATGAAATTATAAAAGAACAGGTGGTCATTAATTTGGCCTTTATAAGACAGGACAAGACAGAGAAGGCATACCTTACAAAGCAAACATGCACTAGAATACATGAACAGGCATTCTCAAATTCATGAGCAGGCATATTTTATATGTACCCAAGGCAGTTCATTTCCAGCTTTATTTTTTATACGATCATGGCCAAGGAAAGGCCACCAGTCAAGTAGGCATAACTCATATTTCATAACAGGCATTCTCAAATTCATGAGCAGACATAATATTTTGAACAAACAGGCATTATAATATGAAAAAGAATGCACACTACAAGAAAAAATTAATAGAAAAAACAAATGAATAACCGATGCAATAAAATATTAAACAACATGCATAATATAAAGGAAGGAGAAGGCACTTACTTTGTCATTGTCTTCGCAACACCTTCACCATCAATCAAAGGTGCAAATTTTTAATTTCCAAAACCGTATTATCAACACCTCCATCACCTTCTCGCATCACCACTACATTTGCTAATTGGGTAAACATTTTCCAACATGATCAACTGCCCCCACCCAATTTTTGACTCATTACTAACCCTTAATTTTAGTTTCTCAACAGTCCAATGTTTAATCAACGGCAACTCAATAGGTTCTACATCACCTTGGAATGGAAATCTATGCATGTACGCTATAACCAATAGAAGTGTACAACCGCTGCAAGACTTTGCTTTACTCAGACTCTTATATCTTGTCACACCATCACATAACTTGTTAAGAACATATTTACACCAATCATACTTTCTAATTTGATTCACATCTTCAACCACGCCCAACAAAGACATATCAATTGCCTTTGTTACAACATGACCAAGGACGAGCAACAACAATCGGCACAAACAACCGCTTAAACTCACCTCCTCCATCGCTTAATCGCTTCATACGTTCCTTAATAGATTAGCAGTAAGACCATCCTTTACATGTCCAAAAGTTTGAATATAACGCTCCTTCAACACAGAATCTGAAACTGAAGACTTCCTAAACACATCATTCTTTGAACCCATAGGAAGATAAAGTATATCATACACATCTTTGGTTGTAATACAATACTTGTTCTTTTTAATTCTTTGTATACGGCTAATAGGCTCAAATCTATCAACAAGATAATGCACAAGTCCTAGAGGCAATTGGCTGAGTTGAAGATCTAATAAACCACCAAATCCTATAGAAACCACATCTTTTTTCTATACAGGTGTTAACTCAAGTTCAACAAGTTTTAATGGTGTACAATTATGCTCTAATAAACGTTTCTCAGAATCATCAACCCCAAATTTTGATGATTTCTTCTTTCTACCAACATTAATATCAACATCATAACTTTTGCGCTTACTAGAATCTGCATAAAACATATAATTATAAAACAGCATGCATGAAAATAATAATGAACATGCATAAATTTATAAAACAGCAGGCATGAAAATACTAATAAACATGCATAAATTATAATTTAAATCAATTGACAAGCATATATCACATTAGAAACAGTCAAATAAATGAACAGGCAACATGCAACAAAATAATACACATTCGAAACAACCGGTGGTAGTCAACAAATTGTTCATATTCTGAAATGAACACATTCGAACTCAAAAAATACACAATCGAACTCAAAAAAATACACAATCGAACTCAAAAATTTTGAAACCTAGGTTTAAAAACAAGCATTTGAAATGAGCATTTGAACTGATAAATTTACCATCGCGCCGTCGTTTACTCCGAATTTCTCCACTCATGGCTTCAAACTGATGCTAGGATTTGAAATATGATAAATTTTTAGGGAATTTGAACACGAAATGATGAAAACTGAAGATCATTGAATGAACAGAAATGGCGTTGATAATCTAGACCGGGAAATGGCGTCTCACATTATTTACAAGTTTGCCACCGCCTGGTCTAAAAAAAATATGTTCTGTCTAAAAATAGGTTCTACGCCTGACTAGCGTAGAACTTGTTCTACCCAAGATTTTGTGTTTTAAAATACGTCATTTATTTTCGATCGAACTAAATAGAAAGTGACAGAGAGAGTATCATTCTCAAAATCTCAATATATGAATTCAAGGGGCTCTCCAGACTATAGTCTCTTTTAATAAAGGACTCATTTGTCCAATTAAGTTATTGGGCTTTATAGATTTACCTATTCAGAAACCAATAATTGTTTTGGGTATCTAACGGACACCCCAATAAGTCTTTTATTAATGGGATAATGAATGGAATAATGGTTTGGGTTAAAAATTGTCACCCCTAGTTTTTGCCTTCTTTGTTCTCAACCGAGTATGATTGATAATTGAGAACAACTGAGAACATTATACAAAATTGAGAAATTACGATAAATTCTCAGTTGTTTGGTCATCATAGTTGGTTTTCGAAATTGATCATGTTGTTAGTAGTTGACAACTGAGAACTTACAGATAAGTTCTCAATTGTTTGATCGTCGGAGTTGGTGGTCGCAAGAGTTGATCATGTTCTTAGTAGTTTAGTTGACAACTGAGAACTTACTCATAAGTTTTCAGTTGTTTGGACACCGAAATTGGTGGTCACCAGAGTTGATCGTGTTATTAGTAATTTAGTTGACAACTGAGAACTTACTACAAGTTCTTAGTTGTTTGGTCGCCTGAGTTGGTGGTCGCCAGAGTTGACCATGTTTTTAGTAGTTTAGTTAACAACTGAGAACTTATTTATTTGGTCGCCGAAGTTGATCATGTTTTTAGTAGTTTGGTTGACAACTGAGAACTTACTTATAAGTTATCAGTTTGGTAGTCGCCGGATTTGATTGTGTTCTTAGTTGTTTAGTTGACAACTGAGAACTTACTGAAAAGTTCTCAGTTGTTTGGTCTCCGGAGAGGTCGCTGGAGTTGGTGATCGCCAGAGTTGATCGAGTTCTTAATAGTTTAGTTGACAACTGAGAACTTACTGATAAGTTCTCAGTTGTTTGGTCGCCGAAGTTGATCGTGTTATTATTAGTTTACTTGATAACTGAGATCTTACTGATAAGTTCTCAGTTGTTTGGTCATTGGATTTAAAAAAAATATTGCAGGAGTTGATGATCGCCGAAGTTGGTGGTTGCCGGAGTTGTTGACCGGAGAAGATGGGGATGGGTGGCCTAAGGTGATGGTGGTCGGAGAGAAAGTAAACTTATAAGGAGGGTGAACATAGTAAAATGATGGGAGGGTAAACTTAGTAAAATGAGAAGAAGAGTTTACTCATTAAGCCAGGGACTAAATGGTATATGATTAGATAAAATATTCCTTGTCTTATAAGGTAAAATAGGTAAGTTTGAGGGATTATATGGTAAATCTCTCTTGCTTATTTACTACTAACTAGGGTCTAGGGATGACAATTTATCCATACCTGCCTCGCAAAAAAACTATTTAAATAACTCGCCGGGTTTGTGTTCGAATTCGGTATAACACTCTGAATCGAGGGGATCGAACCCGACATACTACTGTGTATGCGCTGTTATTTTAGGCCTTTTTATACCTTGTAATGCATTTTTACCTAAATTTACCCGCAGCCCACCTCCCACCAATATAAGCAAAAGTTAGTCAAATTTTAGGGCCTTACAAGATACAAACTACATTTCACGTCATCTTTACGGTGGTGGCTTTGAAGAGAAGCACTAGCAACATAGAGACTATTGGGGTTGAAGCTAAAACCAAGTATGAAGGAGCGGGACTGCACGGAGGAGAAAATAACGGAGGAAAGAACTTTGAGAAACATGCGTCCAAGGGTTTTAGGTGCATTGTTTGCTCTGAGCCCAATTCAGGAATTGGAAAAATGGGGCTATGCATGCAAGGCTCTAGGCCGCATAGGGGAAAAAGGTCCTACGCACCCAAGAGCCCAGGGCGCGAATCTGTTTTCCTTTTTTACGTAGGATTCTTTTCTTGGGAAGTAATTAATTCTTTGTAGGTTTAAGTTTGTACCCATTATAAGTCAATTTACAACCATAAACATATTGTAACACCAAAAGATATTATTGAGAATAATATAGAGGCTTAGTAGACCCCCAGATTGGTTGATTTGTTCGACAAACCAAGTTAACAAATCATGTTCTTGTGTGTGTACTGTGTGATTTATTTTGAGTTCGTGTGTGTTCTTGTTTCTTGATAGTTTTGGGGTCAATATCCCAACACCTGGTATCAGAGCTGGGTTTCGATCCAAGTTCTATAGATCGCTCTAGGGTTTATCTTTGGATCGAGGGGTGTTAGTGGGGGGACTTTGAATAAGCAATTGAGATGGGTAACAAGACGTTGATAGGGATGTTCAATGGAACAAATCAAGTTTGGAAGAAAAGGATAGAAGATTACGTCTAGAGTAAAGATCTACATGTTCCTTTGGAGGCGAAACCAAACGATGTTGAAGACGCGAAGTGGGCTGTTTTGGATCAGAAAGCGTTAGGGGCTGTGAGGCAAACTCTATCTTAAAGTGTGCTGCATAATACATTGGAGGACAAGACAACTGTTGATTTATTGCAGATGTTAGCAAACATGTATGAGATGCCATCGGCTTCAAACAAGGCTCATCTAATAAGGAAATTGTTGAACATGAAGATGGTGGAGAGCGTGTATATAACTATTCATGTAAGTGAATTAAAATATATCATGGCTCAGTTAACTTTTAGTTGGTGTAACTATTGATGACGAGGTACAAGCCTTGATTTTACTATTATCTTTGCCGGATAGTTGGGAGACAACTGTTGTCACGATGAACACATCAGCAGATAAGACAAAGTTGAATTTTAGCGATGTAGATGTAATTCTTGGCAAAAAGGTTCGCAGGAAAATAAAGGGGGAGACATCGAGGGGGGGGGAGCGGATCAAAGTCTAAGGGTTTAAAGACAAGGGACAAGAAGTTGGTCAAGTGCTATAACTATGGGAAGAGGGGACACTTCAGGAAGGAATGTCCAGAGTTAAATGGGGAAGTGAATGCTGGTGAAGAGATTGCAGATCATTAGTTTTGTGTGAGAACAGTTGGATAGATTCGTGGATTCTAGATTCGGGTGTTACGTACCTTTTGTACAGTAGTGTAGATGGAATGGAGCGGTATAATTTAGGCATTTTTGGGTTTGTTATCTTGAATATGACAATCTGATGAAGGTTGTGTGGAAGGGGAATATTCGAGTCAAGGCACCGAATGGAACTGCTATACTATTGCGTGATGTGCCACATGTTCCAGATTTGAAGTGGAATCTAATTTTTGTGGCGCGATTGGATGAAGAAGGTTGTGTGGTTACCTTTGGAAATTTGGCATGGAGAATAACCCATAAAGCTAACTTGGTAGCTTGAGGTTGGATGAATAAATTGTTGAATACCACGTACGATGGCCACATGGGGGATCCGAGAAGGAGTCCAAGATGTGAAGATGGCGATGCCGAGTGGGCCATGATCGGGGAATAATTTTGCTCAAGAAATCGGTATGTTGGATCGTGGGCTGATGAATCACGCCGGCCAAAAATATGGACATGAAGTCAACAACACCAACACTAGGACAGGGTCCATAATTGGGAAGCGTGTGATATACCCCCGATCCGATTTGGCGCTCGACAACTTGGAGTTTGAAATGATTTTTGGGATTGGGTCAATCATAGTGGACTTAAAAATAAACGGAGTCGCCACGCCATTTTAGTTTAGGGCCAAAACTTTGAAAAATGCCTGAAAATAGAGAAATGAGTTCGGAGGTCACGTTACACTCCGGGAAGAACATTTGACGTTCACCCGGAATGCCTCGTAACACAAGTCTTCCAAACTTGAAACAATGTGTGTGTGTGTTTTGACAAGGTTTGACTTAAAGGGACTTTCTGGAAATAAAATAAATCTCATTGGGTGATCGGAAAATGGTTTTAAAACTGTGCTAAAAAACAATAGAAACTGAAAATTGTATACAAATGACAATATCTTCCGCGTGGATGATTTTGAGATACAACATCATCCACGCGAATCAGCCTGCAATTTAAATTTTTTCTAGTTTCTCAGTCGGTCTCTGTAATTTCCAGAAATTTAACTGGACTTACAGAGTTAAGCTGCATCAGAATCGAAAAACAGGAAAACAAAGAATGTTTGATTTTTGGCATCCATGCTTGTCCTCTTTCCCTAGGCTTTGATTAGTGTCTCACTGATTATATTTAGTGATGATCAACTATATCAAGCCATCCCGGGGGCACATTAGGACTTGAAAGCATGTCATTTGCAAGGAAAAGGGGGATTTAGCATGAAAGCAAGTTAATAAGCAAAGATGTGCTTAGAATGAAAAGATTAGGTCAAGATGTATCAACTTTAGAGTAAGATCTCTAAGGTGGTCACAAGAAGGACCATCCTTGAGATCTAGGCTCAAGTGTATCTCTTACATCTTTGTATGACCAAATTATGTAAGTTTAGATGATATTCATCCATGGAAAGGTTTCCAAGGTGAGCATCTTAGACTAGGAAGGGACATTTACAAGAAAGTAAACAATATAGACCACTTAAGATGATCATCTATGGAGATTGGCTCCAAGATGACCACATTTTAGGCCAAGTAAAAAAGTAAAGACTAGTAAGGTAAAAGGGGACATGGGAGATGACATAATAAAATATGGATCTCTTGTAGAAAATCATCCATGGAGATGAACTCCATGGAGATCCTCTTGGATCCTAGGACAAGGAGGAAGGGGGATGAGCAAAAAGTAAGTAAACAAAATTACATCATTTAGACATGAAATTGATGCATGAATAAAGGAGTTTTAAGTAGGGAGCATGAGGGTTTACCAATGGTTACACCCTATTTCTTGGATTAGTGTTTTGGGCTTGAGGAGTTCAAGGCTTAGGTAGGATTTTGTAGTGGATTTGGGGTTGGTTTTGATGTTGGATTTGTGGAATGTGAGTGTTTAAGGCTGTTTTGAGGGTTGATTTTGGCAGAGTAACAGTAGGGAAGTGTATTTGTTGCTTTTGAAAATGAAGGAGAAGGGCTCAATTTATAGGTTGGCCAGGGGTACAAAATCATTCGCGTGAATGATTTTGACATGCTGAATTCATCCGCGCGGACAAGATCGTCAGCGTGCCTAGTTTTGCAGAAAGGTGTTTTGGCAGCTTCTTTAATCCTAGCTAAAAGGTCTTTCCTCATTCAAATTGTCCAAAATAATGCCCGAAATTCCCCTAAATGATTATAAATCATTAAATTGGGCTGACGGAACACTAACGACCCAGATTTGGGCATTTACAGTAGCCCCTCGGCGACGGTACTTTCAGGGGAAGTGGGGTCGTCGACAAAAGTGAGGATCCCAATATGGAAAGCTTTACCTAGATGGGCGAGGAGGTGACCGAAGCAGTCGGACGGCTGGACCCTTTTAAAGATTTCCTACGTATCCCGTACGGGAATCAAGCTTATCGTAGTTCGGATCTTGCGGGGGAAAGGAGTGACCAAGGTGGTCAAATGGCTGGACCTCACTATCGCAGACGTACTTTTGTTGCCGAAAATGGACTCGACTAACGAAGGCACACTTTTGTTGCCAAAGATGGACTCGACTAACGAAGGCGTACTTTTGTTGCCGAAGATGGACTCAACTAACTAAGGCGTACTTTTGTTGCCGAAGATGGACTCGACTAACGAAGGCGTACTTTTGTTGCCGAAGATGGATTCGACTAACGAAGGCATACTTTTGTTGTCGAAGATGGACTCGACTAACGAAGGCGTACTTTTGTTGTCGAAGATGGACTCGACTAACGAAGACGTACTTCATCACCGCAGACTTGCTTTGTTGCTTAGCTGGGGAAAATTCTGGCTTACGATGATGTAAGTACCCAAATCTGGCTCATGCCTTCCGGTTAATTTTCCCGGCAATTTCGGTAAGTTTCCCGGTAATTCCCCAGACCTTCCCAGCGTTCCGGAAACATTCCGGAACTGTTTTTTATTAATTAAGGGCTGAAGGGAGCCTTCCTAATTAAGAAAACACGTTTTTCTTAATTAGGAAGAAGGTTCTAGAATAATGCCACCTTGCATGTTTCTAGAATGCTGAGTCATTGTGGATAAGCCCGCACGGCTGCATTAGCCCAAGGTCTCTGGCCGCACGGCTTCATTAGCCTTATCCAGACTGCCTATAAATAGAGCCCTCCTCTACCCATTTCAAGACACAACAACAATACACACAATCCATAGCAATACACTCAGTCACTCCCAAGACGTGAAGAATATTGGTGAAGGCTCAAGAAGGTGAAGAAGAAGGCCAAGAAGCTCCCTCCCTCCTCCTTGAAGATCCAAGACCAATCTCTCCTCCTAGCTCCGACCAAAAAAGCAAAGGAAGCAATTGGTAACCTCGCACGCCCTAACCTTGCTTTTAATTGATATACTTGCTCATTGCATTCATATATCTTGCTTGGGACTTGGCATTCATAGTTAAAGATCACATCTTTATCACCCTTTTCCCTTTTGCATGCATTAAGACCTCATTTGTCATAAAAATGTAGTCTTTTTTCATAAAGGTGTATCCTTTGCACCTAAAACTCCCATTTTCAAATAAAAATGTCATTTTTATGCATCATTTGCATATAAAAATCCAATCTTTTCAATAAAAATGCATCCTTTGCATTCAAAACCCCTTGTTCAAGCATCATTTGCTTTAAAGACCATGTCTTTACCATAAACTAGCATCATATGCTTTTCAAAATGCAATCTTTATGCATCATTTGCATAATGAATGCCAATTTCTTCAACAAAAATGCATCATTTGCATAAAAATCAAATCTTTATGCATCATTTGCAATAAAGATTATTTCTTTAAACTAAGTGCATCATTTGCAACCCAAAAATGTCATCTTTTCATTAAAGTGTCAATTTTTCATCATGCATTTCCCCCTTTCCCCCAACCTTGGAACGGACCGGTGTAAAAGATCCTATCTTTACATCGTTCCTTCCATTAAAGGTTCCATATTTCTTTAGAAAGGGATACCTTGAACCCTATATCTCCGATTATCGCTTAAGAAAGAGTATGAAGCCTCCATACGAGCTCGACCGTCTTAAAGCGTAGGATTGATGGGCTAAGGACCCTCCTTTCCTAAAGAACCTCATCTTTGACCAAAAGAGAGTCATTCTCTCGATCACGCAAGTCCCGAGGTTAAAATGCGATGATCACAAGTCATAAGATGAGGACGGGATCATAATCCCAAATACATAAAATTCCAAGAAATCCCGAGCGACAACCAATAAATGGTTTGTACGTCCGGAAGACGACTTGGGACATTCCCCCCTTATTTTCAAACACATGCACACAAGAAAGCACGCAAGCAAGCACGATTAATGAAATCATGGGAGACTTGCTCCGGCAAGGCACCTTGGGTGAACGCCAAACGTTCTTCCCAAGGGGTAACTTAACCTCCGAACCCATAAAACCTTTTTTTCAAAGTTTTGAGGTAATCAAAATGGCGTGGCGACTCCGTTTTTTCAAATAACTCGGATGTCTTCAAACTCGCGTGAATCCAACACAAAATTTGGGCACCACATTCACAGTTTGGCGACTCCGCTGGGGACATACCCAAAGGAGAAAAGCTTTTATTTTCAAAACAAAAATCGATACTCGGTATATAGGTGGAAACCACTTACCCTTCTGTACACTCCCGACGTGGGAGTTGGGATAACCGGTGGTTTAACAATCCACGTACCGGTACCCTTTTCGAAAAAATAATTTTGAAAAAAAAATAGAAGAAAGCTTTTCCCTTTGAGCGGGTTAGACTCCCATCGCCGATTTGATTAATCATGCTTGCTTTCTTTACCATGCATTGCATCATTTGCATATTGGAATCTGTGCATACTTTGAAACGGGAAATAACCCGAAAAATAGCAAAAGGAGTGGAACTGGAAAATTGATCCATGCGGTCGTGCGGCTCAATCCTCATTGGATTCGGACCGGGCGACCTCGGTGGCAATTCCATCGGGAAAAATCATGGTTAATACTGGCGATCCTAGCAGCTTGGGGCTACTCGGCTTCATGATGGCCAGGGCTCCCGAGAAAATTTACGTGCTTACGTGTTGCATTTTCCCAGTCCCGAAAATCATTCCTTTAAAACACATTTATGAAAATCTCTGTTTTAACTCAAAAGGAACGTTTTTAGGAGACCGCACACTACGCGCACCGATATATATCCTGTACACTTTGCACGCACGTCCTTCAAACCGAGGGTGGTTCCAGTGCGATCACGGACAACCTTACAATGCTCCGGGCGCGCACGGAATCATCCCAACCTCCCCATGGCGGCCCGGTGTCGACCAATGCACGGTCCGTGTCACACGTTTCAAAAATCCGTGACTTTTGGTTGGTTTTTGGTCTAGTCCGTGTCATATAGCCCAGCCAGATACCCACGTAAAGGTCGAAGCCTTAGTTCATAACGGAAGAAGAACTCTGCCAAAATTCCGACAAGGAAAAATTGGCGAGATCTCGACTCCGAGCATTAACTATTGACCTTGACCCGCACGGAATGCGTAAGAGTCAAGACCGAGTCTTTGCCAACAAATCAAAAGATCTTTCGCTCAAGCGAAGCTCGCTAAAATTCCGACAAGGAAAAATTGGCAAGATCTTGACCCGGCATTGACTTCGATTCTAACTCACGCCGGCGTATGCAACGAAGTTCAATGTGACACTTTGTGTCATCCGGCTTTTGCCGCCCGACCTATGCCTATTATATTCTCGGACATTACCGAAAGTCAAACGTCATTCGCTCAAGCAAAACTACGCAAAGATCCGTCAAGGCGAGAGACGAGACTTTCCGGTATTGCCTTGACTATAACCCGCATCGCTCGTGCGTTGAAAGGTCCTATGACCCGCTAGACCCGATAGGAGCGTTCTTTACTCTCGGTCGGTGGGATCCGCGTGCCACTATAGGACCCTCGCCCAGGCATCCACCACAGGAGGTCGAAATACGGGTGGAATACGAGGGCTTATAGACGTAGTGACGGAACCCACCGATCCAGGATCTAGAGTAGTCATAAAAAAGAAGGGCGTAATCCCTTTTCCAACCAAATAGATATTAATAAAAGACAACTGTTTAAGTAAACTTGAAGATTCTAATTTGCATATTGCTTGAGCCTTCAAACCTAAACACCTACCCCGAGTCTAAACCTTTCCTATCCCTTTCCCGCGAGAAAGAAGTGGGTGAGAACACCGGGTCGGCGACTTGTTAGCGCGAGAATCCTCGAGATAGTTCGCGAGAATCCTCGGTTTCGAGAGTCGAATGGCCGATTTGACGAGAAACGATCTTTGGTTTGGGTAACCGAGATGACTAGGGAAGAAGAGCTAACCTTAGCCACGGAAAACGATCGTAAGGCCCATGAGGAACAGCAAGCCACGCTCATTGAAGCGCTTCGTCGTCATGGAGTTCAAATAGTGGTCGAGCCCAGCGGTTCCTTGGTGATGATAGAAGATGAGCCTCCGAAGCAGCCATCTCGGCTCCATCAACCTATAACCAATGCCCTCCTCCATCCTCATACGATCCCTTATCCAGATTACCCTCTTGAGTCCTTTCCAACATCTCAAGCCATCGGGATCCCAACACCCTCACCTCCTCAAATGAGACCCGGCTTTGTTCCCTATCAACGAAAGCAAACGCCTCGGCTATCCCGGTTACGCGGCCTCTGCATTACCCCATGGGATTCACTCCCTCTCCTCGGTATGGGCCATCCCGGGTATTCCCTAGGCCTCAAAAATCAGCTCAATGATCCTTTCAATTCATGTCCCACCACGCGAATCTTCCACCTCCAACTTTGCCAACAAGTACCCCGGGAGGTTCCGTATCCTTTTTCCTACTTCGGAAATTATGAGCCTAATTCCTATGCCTCGGCCGATCTCACGGGAACACGGGACCTGGTCAAGTTTACACTTACTTCCCCTCAGATCCCCCGAGCCTTGGTACCGGCTACCATTTGTGCCACCCTCTTTGTCCTTCCACCCAAATCAGATAAGCCTTCTCCGGAATCGAGCAATCCTAAACCATTCCCCGACTCCGACATGGCTTGGCTAATGGAACAAGTTAGGTCCATGCAAGAGAAGTTTGGGGAAATAGACACCAAGAGGACGGCATACCGTATCACCGATCCCAGCAAAGTTGTCCCTCTCCCTCCAAAATTCGAATGCCGAAATTGAAAAGTTCAACGGCACGATTGTCCCCTGGACTCACATTGAAAGCTACATTCTTGCCATGAGCCAAAGATTGTACACGGCAACGAAATGGCCGATCATTTTCGGTTATCATTAAAAGGTTCGGCTCTTAGGTGGTTCCTGCATGTGAAACCGGAAGGCCCGAGCTACTTGGGACCGAGATCAAGGAAGCGTTCTTAGAAAAGTATAAGGCCAATTTGAATTGGGAAACCAGCGGAATGACCTACAGGTACCCTACAACGTTCGAGATGAGCCGATAAGTGAATTCTACAAGAGATGGAATTGGAAGCTCGGTGAAATGATGACCCCACTCAATGAAGAGGAACAGATGGAGATCTTCCAATCTTGCTTGAAACCTCAACTAAGAGTCCAAATTGGCAATTACTACTATCCCGACCTTCGGGCAATGGTAAATGCCGGCACCAAATTTGAGAATGCCTTCAATATGGCCCGGCCACGAGGCAGCCCGGTTCTTACCGCTACAAAGCACCGGTGTCAAATGCCCCAGTATCCTTTGCGAAAGGAAAAGAAGTGATTGGCGCGTTAATTACATTCGAGAATGAGAAAGCGGGACGAGAATGCGAGGCCAAGGCTGCAGCAAAGCCAAGCTCCCTTTCTATACTGCTTTGAAGATTTCGGAATGCCACTAGAAAAGGTCTTCGACGGTTTGGTAGCCCAAGGACTCATCGAGACCTTTGGAAAATTGGAAGCCCGGGAACCCGGTATCGAATGGACGAGACCAAACACTGTCGCTTTCACAATTATCATGGCCATAACACTAATGATTGCACCTACCTGAAGTTCCCGATCTCTCGCCTAGTTGAAGAAGGCAAGCTAGAACCACCTCGGGGTCCCGATGTGGTCAAGAATCCTCTTCACTGCTAACAATCGAGTCAACATGATCGAGTTCGGAGGAACAAATGGAAACGGTTTTGGAAATCCAGAGGTCATAGATATCACGAAATTCAATGTTCCTTATCTTTGAATTACGGGGAAATGGAAAGATCGATTAATGCCGCCGCCATGGAGGGACAGTTTGGACCCGTAGTCGGGGCGGATTTCGTTAATGTTGTCGAGCTCGGCCTCTTTTCTACGACATCGAACCAAGTAACCATGGTCAAGATTACGTAAGAAAGGCTCACTTATGAAGGCTGCGAGTTTGAAGTAAAACAAGCCATGTTAATGAAAGTCTCTCGAGAACCCTTCATTACCCATGATGAGCATAATGTGTTTGTAATGGCTCTTACTACTCCCGAGGATCATTCCCAACTCCCCTGTTTGGGAAAAGGTAGAGAGAAGAATGAACAAGCCGGAAGACTTTTGGGATGAAGAAAGGCGTATCTCGAATCTTTGAAAGCACAACCGGTCCTACGCCCCGAGAGGTACAAATGGATGAAGTTAAGTTCGAGAAAGGAGATTCCGCCGGATCAGCCGAGTACTTCCTATGGAATTGGTGTCGAAAAAGGCAATAATGATCCGCAGAGTGCACAATCAAATGACAACGCGGCAAGGCTTGCTACTCCCAGGGCAACAGCAAGAAGGAGTGAGATCCCGGTCCAACCCTTGTCAAGTCCCCCTCGAGTCAATAAGTAGCGTAGGGTCGAGTCGGTGTTGTCTATTCGGTCGAGTCGGGAATCTTTGAATTCCGGTCCTCGAGTCATCCGAAGGCCTCACGTCCGAGGATTATGAAAATGTAATCGATGTCATCTTTCCCCTTATCTTGAATGAAATGACAAATCTTTACGATTATCCTCTTATTGCCAACTTAACAAATGATAAATTAACTCAAAACTTAACAACAGTTAATAATGAATCATTTGAACAAGATGCAAACACACTAAACGAACAATACATTAAAGAAATCTTTAAGCGGGTTTCGGAAAAAGAGGAAAACCGGGCCCAAGTGCCGAGGAGGTTTTGATAAGTGTGAACTTGGGTACTATTGAGGAACCTAAAGAGACACAGATTGGAAGCTTCTTCCGGGGGTTGAAAGGGACGGAGTATTGATCGAGCCGCTCGAGAGAATACGTCGACGTGTTTGCATGGTCATACAAGGATATGCCGGGGCTAGACAGGTTCGATAGTAGAACACGATAATCCCTCTAGCACCGGATGCTAAGCCGCATGCGAGCGAGAAAGATTAAGCCGGAATGGTCTCTACGGGTCAAAGAAGAAATTGAGAAGCTTCGCGGGTAGGGTTCATCGAAGTCATTGAATACCCGATATGGTTGTCCAACATCGTGGCCGTAACCAAGGCCAATGGGAAGGTGCGGCTGTGTGGATTTCCGAGATGCGAACAAGGCCCGGCCCAAAGACGACTACCCTACGCAAACATAGACATCCTGGTGGACTCCCTTGCCCAACTACGAAGTCAAATCCTTCGTTGATGGTTTGCGAGCTACTGACCCGGATCAAGATGGCCGAGGAAGACCAAGAAAAGACGGCCTTCACCACACCATGGGAACCTGCTTGTTATACGGTAATGCCATTCGGGCTCAAGAATGCGGGGCTACTTACCAAAGGGCGGCGACCGCGCTTTTTCATGACATGATCCACAAGGAGATTGAGGTCTACGTAGATGATATGATAATCCACTCCAAAGGAGAGGGTGGGCGACACTTTGTTGACCTACGAAAATTCTTTGAGAGGTTGAGACGGCATTCCATGAGACTAAACCACCGCCAAATGCACCTTCGGAGTGACAAGGGGAAAAGTGCTTGGGTATATGGTCACGGAGCGAGGTATAGAAGTTGACCCCAGAAAGATCAAAGCCATCATGGATATGAGGCCACCTCAAACCCAGGACGAAGTCAAGAGCTTCATGGGTAAATTGCGATGCATCAGTAGTTTCGTCAATCGGTTGACCACTATGTGCGAGCCCATCTTCAAGCTCATGAAGAAGAATGTGGACACGAGAATGGACCGAAGAATGCCAAGATGCCTTTGACCGGATCAAGGCATACTTAGTACATCCCCGTACTTATGC
Organism: Adenophora triphylla var. japonica; assembly: GCA_022495995.1. NCBI lineage: Eukaryota > Viridiplantae > Streptophyta > Magnoliopsida > Asterales > Campanulaceae > Adenophora > Adenophora triphylla. Next base: position 70,214 of record JAFEMH010005377.1, read on the forward strand.
CCCCACATAGGCGAAGCCTCTACCTGCTCTATCTGTTTATCCCAGCACTGGCGGTTAGGCTATGCTTGCTCGGGGAAAAGAAAGACTCTCGGGTAGAAACGCCATTTACTTTGTCGGCCGGAAGCTACGGGGAGTGAGCTCAATTACTCGGCATGTGAAAAGACTGTGCGGGAGGCGAGTGCAGGTAGTCGGCAAATTGAAGCATTATATGCAAGCCCACCCTGTGAATTTGGTCTCGAAAATGGACCCCATCAAGTACATCTTTGACAAGCCTTCCCTCTCGATGCGTTTAGCGAAGTGGTCCTTCTTCTTGGCGAGAATACGACATCAACTATGTGACCGAGAAAGGCCATCAAGGGTCAAGCATTGTCGAGATCACCTGGCGAATTTCCCCGATAATGAAGACAGAGGGCACGAACCCCGATTCCCAGAGATGAAGGGATCTTTGCGGTTGAGCACGAGAATAGATGGCAATTGTTCTTTGACTGAGCCGCTAACAAAAGAGGAAATGGTGTAGGAATGCTATTGGTCGATCCGAAAGATGAGCATACCCCATAGCCCTCAAGTTGAACTTTCTGCCACGAACAATGTCGCCGAGTATGAAGCTGCATTCTTTGGTTTGGAGGCTGCCTTAGAAAGAAATGTCAAGGAGCTCGAAGTTTACGGAGACTCGGCCACGATCATCAACCAAGTCTCCAACAAGTGGAAAGACTGTGGACCCTAATCTGCAACGGTATCATGCCCATATGGAGGAGTTGGTAGACCGGTTCGGAGAAGTGACTTTCCACTACTTGCCGAGGAAAAGAACGGTCGAAGATGCCCTAGCTACTCTAGCCTCATTGGTAGAGATCCCACGAGGAAAAGCCATAAAGCCCTTCAGAGTGGGTAGAAGAGAAGCCCCGGCCTTACATTTATGAAGTGGACACGGGACCCGAGCCCATAAAGGAACCTTGGTACAATCAGTTACCAATTCCTCAAAGACGGAGAATCGGCTTTCGGAGACGGAGAAGGTAGACCAAAGAAGGTGTCGTGAGCCAAAAGCTTGCGAGCCACGAAAAGGTTGGCCTCCCATTATGTCATCCTAGGAGGCAACTTTGTACAAGAAACGCTATCAAGGACCACTCCTCTTATGTGTCACTCAAGAAAGAGCCGGAGAGTTGATGGCCAAAGTCCACAATGGTCCTTGCGGTCCTCACATGAATGCGAGCCACGATGCAAGTGATCCTCGAGAATGGGTTACTCTTGGATCTCCATGGAGGCAGATGCGTCCGGCACGTCCAGAACTGCGACAAGTGCCGGCGGTTTGCCAACCTCAACCATCTCCCACCTCATGACATGTCTTGCATGACGACTCCTTGGCCGTTTGCAACTTGGGGCATTGACGTGATAGGGAAAATAGCCCGACGGGAAGCAATGGGCACGAGTTCGTGTTGGTAGCCATCGACTACTTCACCAAGTGGGTAGAGGCCAAGTCCTACAAGGTCCTCACTTCCGAGAAAAGTGGCCCAGTTCATCAAAGAAAACATAATGTGCGGATATGGGGTGCCCAACGAGATCATTTCGATAATGGGTCACACTTCGAAGGAAGGCTGCGATAGGCTAACTGTCGAGAATTCGAGTTACTCGCCACAAGTCGTCCCCGTACAGACCTCGGACCAATGGAGCTGTGGAAGGCTGCTAATAAGACACTCGAGCGGATCATCAGGAAGATGGCCACCCGTGGTCGTGATTGGCCCGAAAAGCTGCACCTAGCACTGCGGGGCTACTGAGCGTCTGTCGAACGGCCACGGGAGAAACTCCTTTTGCCCTAACTTACGGGATGGAAGCAGTGTTACCAGTGGAGTTGGAAATCCCGTCATTAAGGGTCCTCCTGGAAAACAGTGTCAACGAAGTAGAATGGTTGCGCAGCCGGCATGATGAGTTAGCCCTACTTGACGAGAGAAGGCTAAAAGCCATGGAACACACCCGAGCCTACCAGAGGCGAATGGCCGAGCGTTTGATAAAAAGGTCAAGGCCGAGACATCAAAGAGGGTGACTTAGTGCTTTGAAAGTAAAGCCCCCTACCGAGACAACCCCACAGGAAAATGGAAACCCGTTTGGATCGGCCCTTATGTGGTGCAGAAGATATTATCGGGAGGAGCAATGAAGCTTGCAGACTTGGATGGCAATCCCTTTGTCCACCCAGTCAACGGTGATAAACTCCGAAGATACTATGTCTAATAAAAAAAAGAAAAAATAATAAAAAAAAAAAAAAAAAAGTGCAAAAAGAGTAATACCCGGCTAAATTTGAAAACCCCAAAAAGGGCGGTCTAGGCAAAGACGGGGTTGCACATATAAAAAAAAAAAAAAAGAAAAAATCTTAGTGCAAAAAGAGTAATGCCCAGCTAAATTTGAAAACCCCAAAAAAGGGCGGTCTAGGCAAAAAACGAGTGCACACGAAAAAATTAGTTCACGGAATGAACTACGTAGACTGAGCCCCTTAGCCTTTCTTGTAAAAGGGGAACGTAGGCGACCATATATGGTTCGGTCTAAACAATAAAAAGGACGATTAAGTTTCCATGAAATATGTCCTGAACAATAAAAAAAAAGACATTTGAATTTCCATGAAATGTGTCTTGACTAATTTCTAAAATAATATTTCTTGTTCATTACAAGTTAAAAACTTCTTGATGAGTTCAAGCACGGTCTACCTCTTGACTCTGCTAACCTGCTACAAAGATCTAAAATACAATAAAATGCCTAAATAAATTAATGTGTTTGCAAAATGGCAATAAGAGAATCCTGAGAAAAGACTTGTCAGTCGTCATTCGCTGAGTCTTCTTTGGTCTTCTTCCCTTTTCCTCGGCCCCGTCGAGTCTTCTTCCTCTTTTTGTCTATGATGTCGGTATCCCTCATCCCGACCTCCGGTATCCTCACTGGAGCCTCCACCAACCCCGTGTCAATGAGTGCTCTCTCTATCCGAGCACGCAGTCCGCACCTCCTCCCTGCGAGCCTCGGTCAAAGGAGCGACCTCGGACAACCTCTTGTACCGAGCCTCCATATCCTCGACCAAGTCACACCCTGGTTATGGCAACTCGCCTTAGCCTCGGTCTCCCTCGAGTCCTACTCGAGTCGCAGTCGGCTCAATAAAGCTCGACGTCTATCCTCCAAGATAACAGTCGCTCCCATCTCCTCTCTCGTGCGTCGATGTGGTCTTCTTCCTCCAAGTAGCCTCAAGATGTGTCCCTCTTCAGTGCTCCACGATCCTCATGTCCGATGACAGCCACCTCCATGGTCCGGGATGTCCTCCCGGGCCACTCAATGGCTCCCGTAAAGCCCCCTCCCGGATACTGCGGGGTATATGGACGACCAGCAGAATCCCTGAACCCTCACAACATAAGACTCCCATCCTCCTGCGCAACCTCCAATGTGAACATCCTCCAACGGAGCGAGAAAAGAAGAGTTGAAAAAGGGAATAAGACCCTAAAAGTATACTCACAAAGGCTATCAAAGCAAGGTGTACCTGGGGCTCCCTAGCATCGAGGACAGTATCCTCATCCTCCTCGGCACTCCATGGACCACGTAGGACGGATGCGCAGGAGGGATCGGCTGGTCGCAGGCTCATCCTCCCCATATCCCCGAGTGACCTCCGCCTTCACTAGCTTCGTGGCGTCCTCGCTCGCTCCACAAACACAGCGTAGGGGGTGTCCATGTCACTTCCTCCGCAGCCACGCCGCTCGGTACTCGCTATCTCATCCTCCGCCCCCCGGGCCGTAGCATCCGTGCCGGGAGGATCCCGAGGAGTAATGGTGTCCAATGGAGGGACATGGCCACGCCGCTCGAGAAACGGTCCCCCAAGTAAATGACATCGCAAGTCAGCCGAGCCACCTCCTCCGCCTCGTCACATCAATGGCATCTCCCAAAGAAGATCTCCTGATACCGCCCCCAAGGGTAGAAGTCCACTCCGTCATGCCCATCCCCGTTGATGACCGGCCTCACCATTTTGTAGTCGAAAGTGATCCGGGTCTTCCCGTGAATTTATCCCTCGCATCTCCCTCCAAATAACCATAGCAGGGAAGATGGTGACATCACTGCCGGTCCCAAGGAAGAACCCGATCACCTCACAAAACCAGGCCCGCATGTCCAAAAACATCAAAAGGTCATTCTCTCTCTCATAAAAGTCTCAAGACAGAAAAGAGAAAAGAAAAAGAAAGGAGACTACCTCGAAGGGCAAATGAGAAGCGATCCATAGAAGCGGCCTTTGTTCCGACCGTACATGTCCAACGAGAAGTACAACTCCGCCAATCCGGCCTCGCCCCAAGAGACCGTCCCCTATCCCATCAACATCCTCCGGAGAGTCAAGGAGGCAAGTCATGGCGCGGCGTCCCGGACTATTTGCAAAGATAGTGACCGATAGCATCAACCATATGAATGCTCTAGCCGAGGCTCAAGGGCCACATCATTAGCGACAAAATTTCGCATGCAAGTCTGAATCGCCACCTCGACGCCTCGTCTCCATCCCCAAATCCCTTGGGAATCGGCTCAAACCCGACCAAAGCCCTGGAACTCCTCATTGTAATATGGTCTCTCCAAGTCACGGGCCTCCCCGTGAAGCTGTAGGCCAAGATAGCCGTGAAATCGGCAGAGTCACTGCTGCTCTCCTCAGGTGAAAGCTATGGGTACTATCCCACCGTAACTCGTAAAGGGCCCGGACCAAGCCCTTGCTCTTAGAGGTGATATGGACACCCCGCCGATAGCCTCGACGAACGAATCCAGCTCGGTAACCCTCACCAAATTCTTGGGGTTCACCTCATTCTTCTCGAAATCCGGCATCCTCTGCCAAAGCTTAACTGCTATCTCCGATGGTCCTCTAGACTTGTTCTCCTGTAGACAAGCACAAAAAAAGAAGTGTCAGTCCTTCATCATTTTCAAAAGCATGCATATATTCACAAAAATGCACCTATTTTCAAAAGAAAAGCATTCACAAAAGTTTTTTTTAGCATTATTTGCATCAAAAAACGCCTTTCATCATTTGAAACGCGTCATTGCTTTCCTAAAAACACAAAATCACAATTTTCACAATTCTTTGCACATAAGCATTATTCTTTCAAAAACGGCATGCATGAATCATTTTCATCTTCCAAAATCATGTTTTCTCATTGAAAATCAGAATTTTGACCTAGTTCTAGCACAAGGCAAGAACTCCGTCTCATATTTTGAAAATTCTCATTCTTACTTCATTTTGCGAGAAAAAAGTGAGTCATTCTCATAATTTTCATCAAATAAGTTGCACATTGCATATTCTTAGCCTTATAGGTTATTCATCAATGTCTCAAAGTCATTCAAAAATCCTAGAAAATTCCTAAAATTTAGGTCAAGCCCTATATCATTCAAAAAATCAAGCAAAATCATCGGATTTGAGCAAAATGAGAATGCTTACCCCAACCGATCGCGGGTTCGTTGATTTATGCTCCCTTCTCCCCGGGTAAAGCTCCGATGGAGGCGTAAGGAAGTCATACTTCCTCTCCGTCCGAACGAGCTCCTTTCTCCTCCTTCTCGCAGCCGCGGAGATGTTCCTTCTTGCTTGCCTCGGTATGGGATTGCCCTCCGGATCCATTCCAATCGATAGAAGCAAAGGGAATTGAAGAATTTTGAAGAAATTCTCTCCTTTCTCTCTCTCTTCCTCGGCAGTTCTTGGGCGGCAATAATGCCCAATGCCCGTTCAAACCTGTTTTAAATAATCTGGAAAAACGGGTCTCTAGCCGTATCGGCTCCTTTTTCTCCATCTCATGCCGGGCGGCTTCATTCGCTACGAGCGAAATTACAATCCACCTTTGGACCTTCCATTTGGGCATGCAACTTCCGTTATCTTTTAACCAAGATAACATTTTTTTCAGAAAATATCCCTTATCTCTTTAGCAATCAAGCTCTATTCCCAGTCGCCTCCGTTAATTCCGTTATAACGGGATAACGCTAGGTGACAACCTCCGAATTGTCAAAACTCTAAACTGAGCCTACCTCTATCCAGAATAGTGACGTATGCTAAGTTTCTATCAACTTAAGCTACCTCTATCTCGAATAGTGACGTATGCTAAGTTTCTATCAACTTAAGCTACCTCTATCCAGAATAGTGACGTACGCTTAAGTTTCTCTCAACTTAAGCTACCTCTATCCCGAATAGTGACGTATGCTTAAATCATTCTAGCTTTGGCAACCCCTATCTCTGATTCGAAAGAGATTAAGACGTATGCTCAAGTCATTGGCAACCCATATCTCTGATTCGAAAGAGATTGAAACGTATGCTAAATCATTCTAGCTTTGGCAACCCATATCTCGATTCGAAAGAGATTGAGACGTATGCTCAAGTCATTGGCAACCCATATCTACGATTCGAAAGAGATTGAGACGTATGCTCAAGTCATTGGCAACCCATATCTCGATTCGAAAGAGATTGAGACGTATGCTTAAATCATTCTAGCTCAGCAACCCATATCTCTCGATTCGAAAGAGATTGAGACGTATGCTTAAATCATTCTAGCTCGACAACCCATATCTCTGATTCGAAAGAGATTGAGACGTATGCTCAAGTTCACCAAACTCTAGCTACCTCTATCCACTCGATAGTGACGTCGGCTCTAGTTTCAATCGGTGACGGCCTCCATTAATTGTCAAAATCTCAAGAATCCTAGACATCGTTCCTAACTATCTAGTGATGCTCGAACTACGATCAAGGCTTGATTCCTCAGGGATACGTAGGTAGCCTTTTATAAAAGGTCCACCATTCGACCACTTTGGTCACCCCTGTTTCTTTGTCACTCCTCGGTGATAAAGCGGCCCCTCGTAGAAGTTCGCATATCCGACCACCTTGGTCACTCTAGCATATCCCCAGTAGGATCAATTGCTTGACCTCCTAGGTCATTTTCTCTTCTTTTCCCCGTAAGAGTCCGTTTCTCTTCTTCCTCCCCGAGCGGATCCAAAGTTCCGAACTACGGCCTGGCTTGATTCCTCAGGGATACGTAGGTAGCCTTCCAAAAGGGTTCAGCCACTCGACCGTCTCTTGGCCATCCAATTCCGTCTCGGCATTCGCCAGATCGGATCCTTTTCTATCGCCAACCCCACTCGCCTTGCAAGTGATGTTGCCGAGGGGCTTCTGTAAGTACCCAAATCTGGCTCATGCCTTCCGGTTAATTTTCCCGGCAATTTCAGTAAGTTTCCCGGTAATTCCCCGTACCTTCCTACGTTCCTAAAACATTTCGAAACTGTTTTTTATTAATTAAGGGCTGAAGGGAGCCTTCCTAATTAAGAAAACACGTTTTTCTTAATTAGGAAGAAGGTTCTAGAATAATGCCACCTTGCATGTTTCTAGAATGCTGAGTCATTGTGGATAAGCCCGCACGGCTGCATTAACCCAAGGTCTCTGGCCGCACGGCTTCATTAGCCTTATCCAGCATCGCCTATAAATAGAGCCCTCCTCTACCCATTTCAAGACACAACAACAATACACACAATCCATAGCAATACACTCAGTCACTCCCAAGACGTGAAGAATATTGGTGAAGGCTCAAGAAGGTGAAGAAGAAGGCCAAGAAGCTCCCTCCCTCCTCCTTGAAGATCCAAGACCAATCTCTCCTCCTAGCTCCGACCAAAAAAGCAAAGGAAGCAATTGGTAACCTCGCACGCCCTAACCTTGCTTTTAATTGATATACTTTCTCATTGCATTCATATATCTTGCTTGGGACTTGGCATTCATAGTTAAAGATCACATCTTTATCACCCTTTTCCCTTTTGCATGCATTAAGACCTCATTTGTCATAAAAATGTAGTCTTTTTTCATAAAGGTGTATCCTTTGCACCTAAAACTCCCATTTTCAAATAAAAATGTCATTTTTATGCATCATTTGCATATAAAAATCCAATCTTTTCAATAAAAATGCATCCTTTGCATTCAAAACCCCTTGTTCAAGCATCATTTGCTTTAAAGACCATGTATTTACCATAAACTAGCATCATATGCTTTTCAAAATGCAATCTTTATGCATCATTTGCATAATGAATGCCAATTTCTTCAACAAAAATGCATCATTTGCATAAAAATCAAATCTTTATGCATCATTTGCAATAAAGATTATTTCTTTAAACTAAGTGCATCATTTGCAACCCAAAAATGTCATCTTTTCATTAAAGTGTCATTTTTTCATCATGCATTTCCCCCTTTCCCCCAACCTTGGAACGGACCGGTGTAAAAGATCCTATCTTTACATCGTTCCTTCCATTAAAGGTTCCATATTTCTTTAGAAAGGGATACCTTGAACCCTATATCTCCGATTATCGCTTAAGAAAGAGTATGAAGCCTCCATACGAGCTCGACCGTCTTAAAGCGTAGGATTGATGGGCTAAGGACCCTCCTTTCCTAAAGAACCTCATCTTTGACCAAAAGAGTCATTCTCTCGATCACGCAAGTCACGAGGGTCCCGAGGTTAAAATGCGATGATCACAAGTCATAAGATGAGGACGGGATCATAATCCCAAATACATAAAATTCCAAGAAATCCCGAGCGACAACCAATAAATGGTTTGTACGTCCGGAAGACGACTTGGGACATTCCCCCCTTATTTTCAAACACATGCACACAAGAAAGCACGCAAGCAAGCACGATTAATGAAATCATGGGAGACTTGCTCGCAAGGCACCTTGGGTGAACGCCAAACGTTCTTCCCGAGGGGTAACTTAACCTCCGAACCCATAAAACCTTTTTTTTCAAAGTTTTGAGGTAATCAAAATGGCGTGGCGACTCCGTTTTCAAATAACTCGGATGTCTTCAAACTCGCGTGAATCCAACACAAAATTTGGGCACCACATTCCACGAGATATTTCAGGATTTGTCTGCTGGGGATATGTATTCTTTGTACGGGCTTACAATGATTGCCGGGGAAAAGAATTCAGGCTTACGATGATGGCCGAAATTGAAAATGAGGAATGGAATGGACTTCCATTAAGTTCCGTTGAAGGAGAATGGGCTTACTTTGGAGGCCAAAGTTGAAAATAAGGAAGGGAATGAACTTTCGTTAAGTTCCGTTAAAGGAGGACGGGCTTACTTTGGAGGCCGGAGTTGGAAATGAGAAGGGAATGGACTTCCATTAAGTTCCATTAAAGGAGGACGAAGTTGAAAATGAGGAAGGGAATGAACTTCCGTTAAGTTCCATTAAAGGAGGACGGGCTTACTTTGGAGGCCGGAGTTGAAAATGAGGAAGGGAATGGACTTCCGTTAAGTTCCATTAAAGGAGGACGAGCTTACTTTGGAGGCTGGAGTTGGAAATGAGGAAGGGAATGAACTTCCTTTAAGTTTTGTTGAAGGAGGACAGGATTAATTTGGAGGCCGGAGTTGGAAATGAGGATGGGAATGGACTTCCGTTAAGTTCCGTTAAAGGAGGACGGGCTTACTTTGGAGGCCGGAGTTGGAAATGAGGAAGGGAATGAACTTCCGTTAAGTTCCGTTGAAGAAACTAACTTCAGTTATCTTCTGTTATGCTTTGGGGATGCAGGTGCGAGTGCCAGGAATTAAAAGGGCAAAATAGGGTTTTACTCTACGATTTCATCCGATCGGATTAAATCAACAGGGCGACGGGTTCTAAGAGCAGAACAGGCGCTGCTTTCTTCTTTCTTGTTTTCAAACATCATTGCCGAGAGGAAGAGAGAGAAAAGAGGGAAAAACCTCCATTGTTGTCCAAAATCTCTGTTAAAACCTTCTAATTTGAGGCTATGGAGCAAGGGGAAGGATCTAATGTAGGCCGCCGTGGTCGGGTAAGTGGAGCGGCTGCCGCAAGATGCCTTGAGTTGGTGAGGATGAACCGTCATTATACGCTCTCACAATCGGTAAATGATGAAGTCTATTCAGATATGTGGCTGCATTGGTCTACCGATGACGACCTCCGCATGGTATGATACTCAATTTTGTTGATTTCATTGATTTTGCCTCAAAATTGGTTCATGCTAGAGTTAGGGCTTAAATGTCAAAAATTTGGGGCTTTTGTTGATTTTTCCCTTGTAATGTGAAATTGACGATGCACGTGTTTAATTTAATGTATGGGTAGTATGAATATGCAATTTGTTTGCGAAAAACATGACTAATTTGCATAATGTGAAAATAAAGTGGGTAAAAATTTACCGAACTTGGGAAGGGATCTTTGCATGTGTGATTTTTGTGATGGAAACTTGTTTGTGTGATAACATGATGACTGAACGTGAGAATTTTTATTTTTGTGCTCATGCTATGTATGTGAAATAGTATGTAATTTGTGCTATTTATTGACATACCTGTGCTATGCTTACCTGCAGGGGAGAGCAAACGTCATTCAGGACAAATTGAATAAGCTAAAAACGAGGGGGTCTGTGGAGGCAGTGATTAAGCTTTGGGATGTTTTGCCCACAACTGCTAGGGAGGGGTATAGGAGTCCTTGACAGCTTGTGGTTGACTCTAACTTGTATGGTTTTGTGGAGTGCTTGAGGGGTTAGTGAGGATGCAGAAGAGCAAGGGGCTCTACTTGGCTCTGATTGACACCCACACATTTCATTTCTTTTGGGGCGAGGCCACCGTGACCCCCACTGACTACGCTGCCATCATTGGCCTGTCCTTTAAGGGGCACAGCGTAGAGTTGCATGATGGTTATACCAACAGGGAGCTTGTGGATTTGTTTGGTATCGTTTCCGAGCTGAGGAATGGGATGGGCATGGAGTATGCCGTGGTTATTGCAAAGGCGGCCCGAGAGCATAGCACGGTATGATAGAGGGGACCGAGACTATCTCTGCGGCGGGTTGCCCACTACTTTTTATGGTTTACTCTCTCCAGCACCTTGTTTGGGCATGCTGAGGGTACAACCGTGTTTGCTTTGCTGGGGTCCCTGGTGGATATTGATAGGATTGATGAGGTTGCCTGGGGAGAGGCTGGTTTGGCGGAGTTGTATTTCACCTTGGATAGGTACAGCAGGAAGGCGTCCACCTCCCTGACATGTTTTGAGTTCCCGTTGGAGGTATAGTCTTTCTCCTGTATCTCTTATGAATATTGTGTATATATCTTTATGTTGACAGGTTCCTCTTGTTGGGTGCAGGTCTGGGCTCTCGAGATCTTCGGATGTGCCTTGTGGGACCATGTCCCGGGGGAGGCTTTTGCATACCCGGCTATGCTTTGGTGGACAAAGGATGCTCGGGTGAAAAGGAACAGCCGGACTAGGAGGAAGGTGAGGTACCAGGACATGGTGCCTTATTTGAGGGTGGAGACCAGCGAGAGGTTTAATTTGTACCCCTGGAGCTCATTTAATGTTGACCAGTTAGGCGGTACTGAGCGCCAGACGGATTAGAGGTGGGTCATGCAGGGCCTCACGTGTGACATTTATTATTTGGGGGAGAGGGTAGCTGGGCAGCACGGTTTAGGGATGGCCCCACTAGCACCGGTTGAGTCTCCTGAGGACATGTTATATGTCCAGGAGGGGGTTAGGATGCGGGCACAGATACCCCTTCCAGAGGTGACACCTCGTGCTTTCCGGCCTCGATCTGAGGCCCAGGTATTTGCTGATCACATTCTGATTATTTATTTCAGCTTTTCACATCACATGCCATTGCCTCGGCTATTTCTGATGCTTTCATATTTGTGCAGTATTCGACTCGGGTCGTCGATCAACTTCTGCGTCAGGTCATTGGGGCCAAGAGGTTCATCAGCAACCTTGTGACACGGGGGAATGCTCGGGGCTCCGCAAGGACATCGCGGCCAGTGCCTGGTGCCTCTGCGTGAGAGAGATCCCCTATTCCGGCTAGAGGGCCTATGCCAGGTAGACAATCCATGGAGACTCCCCGCTCCCAGCCCAGAGAGTCGGTTACTCCACGGCAGTCAATGGACGTCCCCCTTTCTCCTCTCATGGATGTGAGAACTGAGATCTCTTGGGATCATGTCATCTTTGGGGGTATGGAGGGACCGGGCTACGTGCAGAGTGGAGCCGGTGAGACGTGTTCTTCGCACCAGGAAGGTTATGGCATTTTTCAGTCACAGGGTGATTATGGGACTCCCTTGCAGACCCAGAGGACATATGGCCAGGGCTCTGACGCTTTCTCCTTTGGCTATGACTTCTTTGCTAACATCGGGGTTCCATATCGAGGTGTTCGTGCGGCCACGATGATACTTATTTGTGTGACGCTGAGCGGGACGACGTGGAGCCGGGGGTTGCCTTTCCAGAGACAGCTGCTGAGGGACCGAGCACGACTCAGAGGAGGGTACGGAGGCATGGAAAGACAATTGCTAGGGAGGCTGATCCCAGTTCCAGTTCTGATAATGACTCCGACTGATGGTAAGTTCCTGCATTTGTTAGGGTAGGGAGAGAGAGAATACATACATTTCATGCACATTATTTCTATTTCTATTTTTGGGTTGTAATATCTAGATTACTTTATTATTATTATTATTATTATTATTATTATTATTATTATTATTATTATAATAATAATAATAATAATAATAATTATTATTATTATTATTATTTTGTTAATTATGCATTGAATGAAAGTTGCATGAGCCCGGTTTTGTATTTTGTATGAGCATGTATGTGATGTTTGGTTGGGATTTGGAATGAAAAAATTGTAATGGGCAGGTTTTGGGTAGTTGGAATGAATGTTTCATTGGGGGACATCATTTTTTACTGCTTTCATATTTTTTTCCTACCGGGGTACGATATCATCCGCGTGGATGAGTTTGAGGCTACAACTTCATCCGCGCAGATCAGGTTGTCGTCTGACAAGGTCATTCAATTTTTACTTCAGATCTGGTTTTTCTTCTCCCCTTTAATTCAAACATATCCTTCATCTGTTTCAAACCTTCTGGAGTTCGGGAAAATCATAAGAAATCCATGGAAAATTTTGCAAACATGAGAAATTCACCCAAATTACCAAAGGAAATGCAAATGCTCTTCTTCAACAAGTTCAAAGAGTGGTCCCGAGAGATCATGCATGGAAACAAGACGTTCTTCAAAGAAAGGTATAAAATCAAATCCATGTGGTCCCTCAAGGAGCTTATTCCAGATTATGATTTGATGAGAGCTTCCGCCACATTTTGGAACACTAGGAGGCACGTTTTTTGCTTTTCTTACAACGAAATGGTCCATTTCTTGAAGATTTTAGGGCTTTGCTTGGAGGGCCCGAGGTGGAAGAGGTTACAATTCCCTTGCCCGGAGGAGTATCTTTTGTCAACAAGTTGTCTAACCTTCTTCAAATCTCCCCGAAAGAAGCCCAAGGTATGATTCGAGGACCCGATCATTTTGATATCTCCAATCTCCCGGATAGGTTTAGCAGTTTGGGTATGGTTGGTGATTATTTTTGGGATGCATTTGCCCTTTTTGTGATTGGGTCCTTGTTTATGGTCTAGTCCTTCGGGATGTGCCACCGGTCTTTGTTTGATATTGTTGTACATTTCCAATTGGGTCGAGATATTGTTCCCTTGATTTTGGGAGAGACCCTTCATGCTATCGACCGGTTGGCTACCGGGAAGCGACATGCACGAAGGAAGCCCATTTTTGCTGATGATGTGGTTGATGGAGAGGTTGGGAGTCCTGCGCGAGGCTCCACATACATTCATGCCATGTACCTTTTCTAGGAGGGGGGTTACTATCGACATTGAGGATCAGACTTCATGGGAGCATTGGATGGCTCAGCGCCGTACTCAGGATATCTGGTGGTGGGTCCCACATTGGCAGATAGAGACTCGGAGGACACTCCAGGATGGGTCTCATGTAGTCATGCTTTCGGGGCTTTCTCAGTCTACCTTTTATATTTCGGCTCTAGCTCTCCGACAGTTTGGGATGGAGCAGATTCCTCTGGAGGGTTGTGATGATATTGCTACCAGGGTGGTGACTTCCATTTCTATGGATGACTTATCTTTGTTCTCCTTCTTTTCCTGGGTATGGAGGCATCATGTTTTCCCTTCTGTGGTTCTTCTCTGGCATCCGGAGCGCATGTTTTTGACCACTTGGTACTTGGATTGGTACAAGAGACACATGGGAGAGACTCAGATAGCTCTTATGAGGAGGCGTGAGGCCATTGTAGGACCAGAGGATATCACTGTTTCAGAGTTGAGGAGAGCCGAGGCGAGGGCTAGTCCTTATGACAGGAGTGGAGATGACATGTTCGATTATGAGGCGCGAGTGAAAAGACAGAGAGATAGGGTTCCTATGGCGCCGCCCAGGAGGCAGGAAATTAGGGATGAAGCCCGGGCGACTAGAGCCCTGATAGATGTTTGTTTGATGGACCCGAGCCTCATGCGGCGAGCTAGGGAGGAGGAGGACAGACATCATTCCCGTGCACAGGAAGAACACAAGGCACGGTGGGAGAAGAAGAAAGGGGAAGAGCGGGGATGCGAGCACTAGTGGCTAGAGTGACCTTAGAGTTCCGAGTATCCGCTGATCGTCCTTCCAGGCACATTAGTTTTTAGTTATTTTATTTTATCTTATAGCTTAGTTGTGAGTTTAAGAGTAGACCGAGCTTGAACTCATCAAAAAGTGTTTAACTATAATGAATATATGGATTGCATTAGAGTTTTTCGAGATGCAAATGTGATGCGATCATTGTGTTGATGACAAAATATGATATTTATTTATGTTTTAGACCTACAAGTGGACTAAGGGGCTCAGTTCTCCATAGTTCGACTCTATTAGTTGTTCATTTTTTTAGAGGGGGTAGGTAGAGAGAGGGACAAGGTACAACCCTGTTTTTTATCTAGGCTGCCCTTTCGGGTTTTCAACCTAGTTGGGTATTACTCTTTTAGCACTTTTGAGAGGGAAATGACTCGATCTTCAGGCATAATATCTACGGAGCTTGTCTCCGTTTACTAGATGCACAAAAGGATTTCCATCTAAGTCTGCGAGTTGCATGGCCCGATCCAGACGGGCTCCCATTTGCCAAGCGGGTTGGTGTGGGTCTGAGGCTTCTCTTTTAGTACGAGGTCACCTTCTCGAATGTCCCGATGTTTTAATTTCTTGTCAAAGGCTCTGGCCATTCTTGCTTGGTAAGCCCGGGTGTGTTCCATGGCTTTTAAATGACGTTCGTCTAATAAGGCCAACTCGTCGTGGCGACTCTGGAGCCATTCAACTTTGTTGACCTGATCTCCAACAACACACGGAGTGAGGGGATTTCCAATTCGATTGTGGCAGTTCTGACAGATGTTCTGTATCCCCAGAGGGCAAGGTGGAGCTTGTTCGGCCAATCCCTACCTCGGACAACCATCTTCCTGATGATGTTTTCTGGAGTCTTGTTTGCTGCTTCAACGACACCGTTGGTTTGGGGCCGATAAGGGGATGACTTGTGACGGGTTATCTTGAATTACGCGCAATAATGTCACATTCTCCTTCAAAATGGGAGCCATTATCAGAGATTACTTCAGCCGGCAACCCATATCTGCACATGATGTTTTCCTTGATAAAGAGGGCTACCTTCTTAGTATTAAGGACCTTGTAAGACTTGGCTTCAACCCACTTGGTGAAATAATCTATGGCTACCAGGACGAACTCGTGACCATTACTTCCTGGCGGTGTAACTTTGCCGATGACGTCGATTCCCCAGGTAACAAAAGGCCAGGGGGTTGTCATGTAGTAGAGATAATGTGGAGGTAAATGGTTGAGATTTGAATAGCGCTGACACTTGTCGCAGCTTCTCATGAACTGGATACAATCCGTCTCCATAGATATCAAAAAATAACCCATTCTCATGATGACTTGCATTAAGGCTCGAGCATTCATGTGGGGGCCACAGGTACCACGATGTACTTCATTCATTAGCTCGGCAACCTTTTGTTTACTGATGCAGCGTAAGAGGGGACCCCGGTAGCACTTCTTGTATAGTGTACCTCTTAAAAGAACGTAGTGGGAAGCCAGTCGTTTCAGGGCTATCATGCTTCTTGCCTTGATTCCCTCCTTGTATTTCCCGTCTTCATTTTTGGAAGAAGCTTCACCGTTTTTCAAGTATTGGTAGATCTGAGTGTACCACAGGTCGCCTACTAGTTCATCTTTTACTTCAATTTCAAAACAGTAGGCTGGGTTTTCTCTTCTCCCAACCCTTAATGGCTTGACCGATTTTCCCTCGGGTATTTCGACAAGAGAGGCCAGTGTTTCCAGGGCATCTACAAACCTATTGTGATCTCTAGGCAGATAGTGGAAGCTGACTTCTTTGAACTGGGCCATGAGGTCTTTCATGTAGGCGTGGTACTTCTGCAAACCAGGATCAAATGTCTTCCAATTGTTGGACACTTGGTTGATGATGAGATCAGAGTTGCCATATACTTCCAATCCCTTGATGTTCCTTTCTAAAGCAGCCTCCAATCCGGCTATGCATGCTTCATACTCGGCGACGTTGTTAGTGACCTCAAAATTTAGCTTTACGGCTATGGGAGTATGTTCGTCAGTGGGATCGAACAGAAGCATTCCTATTCCATTCCCCCATTTATTCGATGCCCCGTCAAAGAAGAGTTGCCAGCGATTATCTCTTTCTAGAGAGAAAATTCCATCGGCTTCCATGTGATGTAGCCAAGGGCATCCCAACAGAGCTGTAAATTCGGACGGATTGTCCATCACGTGAAATTTTACTGGCACCATTTGGGTTTCGAACCAGAGTTCCAGAGTCACCGTCCCCAGGATGGGACGAGACGTGCTGTCGTAGGCTTTGATAGTCCGGGTTGATGGAATTAAGTGGCCTTCATCGATGCGTAGGGCTCGCATCATGCTGAGAGGGAGGACATTAACGGCTGATCCATTGTCTACCAATACTCCAGGGAGTGATATGGTGTTGAGCTTGAGAGTGATGTACAGAGCTTCATTGTGCCCCGAGGCATCCCTTGGCAGGTCCTCGTCACAGAAAGTGATCATACTGCCATACAGTCGGGAATCGTAGATCTGGTCTCTATCCGGAGAAGAAGAGTCATCAAGCCATCCATTTCCTGTCTTCCTCTTGTGAGGTAAAGCCTTTGCTGGATCCTCGGGATTGTGTTGAGGCTGTTTGTGGCGGTTTCTGCCCTTGGTTAGCACGTTGATCGAGTGCGAGTGCCAAGCTGACTTTGATCTTCCTTTACCGGTCCGTGCTCTGAAGCTGGACAAATTGAACCTTGGTTGATCCCGCGGGAGTTAGGCTTACGGCGCGGTAAGATTACCAAGATCTGAGGTAGTGTGGAGCCCGGAGGCCTGAACTCTAGTGTCAGCAGGACTTTTCGGCTTTCCTAACCCTGTCTGCTCTAAAGCTGCATGGCCTGGAGGAAGGGAGGACTGGCTGGAGTAGAGTACGTAGTAATCGAACCTCCCGGATGGCTCTCAAGTGTACCCACAGTGGTGTCTCGGCTTCATATCTTTCTCTCGGTCTACATTGAGAGGACTTCTTCTTCTATTTTCTCGGAGGATTGCTCCCGACCATATCTTGGGACTCGTACTCCAGGCAGGCGGAGCAGTCACAAACATCGTAACTGATGTGGACATTCGATGAGGACCCGGCTGGAAGAAGCGGAGGGACTGGCTCTGTAGCAATCTTCTTGGGCACCCATTCAATTGAATTCACGTTGTTGTTGTTCGGAAAAGGGTTTCCGACTGTATTGGGCCCACGGGGACGCTCTAATTTTCCTTCCTCTATCAAATTCTGAATTTCGTATCGTAACCTCACACAGTTGTCAGTGGTATAGCCGTGATACTGATGGAAGGCGCAGTACTTGCTCTTGTCAGCATTGACTACGGGATTCTTGGGTTTGTAATTTGCAACGGGTTTAAGGAGACCTTCCTTGATTAACCCTTCCAGCATCTTGCTCAGCGGCATGTCCAACTTGTTGAAGTGTACGACAGGCTGCTTCGAAGTGGAGTTGTTGCTTTGTGGGACTGGGTTTTTGTTACCCGACTGCTGTCCCTGATGGATGTAGTTAATGACGTATCTTTCCCTTCTTGCCGGGGCCGGTGCGGGGATTGAATGCAGCTGGCGATCGGTATCTGTATGGATGTCACGTAGCCAACTTCTCCTTGAGATCCTTCTCAGAGCGTGAGCCGGCATTGACCATGGCCCGGAGATCTAGGAAGAAATGATGACTGATGAGAGTTTTGATGGACGGTCTTAAGCAGGACTTGAAGATCCGCATCTGTTCATCCTTGGAGAGTGGCTCCATGATCTCGGAGAGCTTCCAACTCCACCTCTTGTAGAATTCTCCGAGGGCTTTCATCTACTTTCTGCTCAGTGGTGATTAAGTCCTCACGACTCGTTTCCCACTCTAAGTTGGATGCATGCCGTTCCGGGAAGATGTTGCGATCTGATCCCCAGTGTGGCAATCCGCGAGCTTGACCCTTAGGAACCATCGTAACTTGCTGAACTGCTTGAGCGTATCTTTGGAAGTGGTCGGCCATTTCTTTGGAGGAGTTGCTCCTTTTCGCTCTCATGATGAACGTAGGTGTCGACATGCATTTGAGGACATTCGGTTCCGTAGAATCGGTCCATCTCCGGCATTCTAAACTTGGCGAGGAGAGGCGTGACCATTCACAGGTGCAGTAGATTTGAGCGTTTCCTGCTTTGAGAGCTCATGGTGGCTTTCGGGTCTTTCATCGTTCGACCATCCCGAGGCTAAGGTTGGGTCCGATGGTGGACTTTGAGGCTCGGCTCACGGGTGCTACCATGTGAGCGGTAGTGATTGGAGGTGGAAGGCTTGATATATGTGGATATATGGGGGCCTTTTCGGAAGCTGTATCGGGGTTTGTTCCGGTGTTTTGGGATTCGATGTATAGGCAACGGGATGAACCCGGGGGAGGGCATTGAAGGAGATTGGCATCTGTACGAGATGGTCGGCGGTGCCCTGTTAAGTGGTATTGAGTGATGGGAGTGCTGCCGGCTTTGGCCATATATGACGGGGTTGCCACGAGAAGTGGCAACGTGAAGCCTAGGTCGGCTATTTCCTTCGTTCGAAGAGCATCTCGTAAGTCGGCGGGGGAGGAACACAGTTAAAGGTTTGAGGAAGCGCTTTGGGAATCTTCGTCCTCGACCAGATGAAAGTACCGTATATTTGGGGGATAAGGCTGCTATACCTCGCTCATTCGGAAAGTTTGTACCCACGAAATTCTGGCGATCTTCTTCTCACTCTTGTGAACCTCACAAGCCCGGATGGCTTCTTCCAATGTCATATACATTACCGGTGGCGGGGTCACTTCCCGTCACGATTTCTCGACGAGCTAGACATGTCGGATATTACAGCTAAGGGAGCTGAAGGAACCGAAGAAGCGTACGCCGCCATTACTGTGATTACGGCGAGGCTCGACCCGAAATCTGAACCACTTTGCTCGGCTGCTTGAGGAACGAAAGGCAGGGTTTAGGCTTTGGAAAAGGGTATTTGGCTCAAGGTTTCGGGCTTGTGTAATGTGCAGTTACCGATTAATGTTTACTTAAAACGTGTTTTCTCAGAGTCCTAATCGGTTGGAAAAGAGAGTGTCTTCTTTTTCGCAACTAAACCTATGGCTCTAATCAGTGGATCTCGTCACTACGTTTATAAGCCCCTCGTTTCCATTTGTAGATCATCTTCTCGGGACGGACAATCCCGAGCGAGGTCCTATAAGGAAAGCGAGTTCCACCGACAAAGGAAAAAGTGAACTTAAGGCTAGCTGATCACGCAAACTTCCAACGTATGTGACGCATGGGCCACAATCAAAGTCAACGTCCTAAAGTTAATTCGGGGATCGTGCCAAAATTTCGGCATGACCTCTCCTGACTCGCTTGCGCGAGGGGCCTTAGCTTTTGGTTTTGGCCAAGTTGTGACTGGCACGGTGCATACAGTAAGGGTTTGGCGACATGGTGTCACATTGAACCTCCGGATATATTTTTCGGCAGAGCTCCGCGTCAAAGTCAAGGCTGAAAAGCTCAAGACTTCGGGTCGGGAACGAACTTCGGTCTCAATCTCTCGAGCTTGACTCGTGGCGGAACCCGACATAAAAAAACATACACTTAGGCTTTATGACACGTACTAAGCCAAAAACCAACCGGGGTCTTGGACGAAGTGTGACACCTTTCGAGTGCGCACGGGGTCGTCCCCAGCAGAGTCGCCAACTGAAATTACCCAGGGATCTGACTCGCACGGGCATGAAATCTGGAATTGTCTTTCGTGGAGGGTTGGTGTACGAGACCTCGCTTTTCGGGAAGGAAGGAGAGGAGTTACGCGGTTTTTGTATTTTGAGCCCAAACGTTGAGAAACGGCTATTGGTTGAAAAAGGTGTTTTTATTGGTAGAAAAAACGAGTAAAAAGCTTTTTTTAGTACCAGAGATTGTTAGGTTCGGAGGTCACGTTACGTTTCGGGAAGAGTATATTGAAGTCATCTTGGGACGAAACAGCCTCGTATGACGAGTCCTTTCTACCTTTCTCGAAATCGTGTGCATGTGTGTGTGTGTGTTTGCATTTTGAAACTGGGGGCTTGAATGACAAGCTTAATCTTGGTTTTGAATGTCAAATGTTGATTATGAGATCTTGTTTTTAAGGCGGCGTTTGAATGATGAAGCCCGATTTTAAAGTTTTAGGAAAAGTAGGCGCGAATGCGTTTGCCCATTTTAGCATTTTATCTTAAGTGTCAAATGTTGACTTTTTTTTAAGAAAAGAGCGTTTGAGAATGTCAAATGTCAGATTTTAAGTTTGAAGATGATCGTTTGGATGCCCAAACGTCATTTTTTGCGCATTTTGAAGAGAGTTCGAATGTCGAACTCCAGATTTTGAGCTCGGAGCATGTCATTGTTAACGATTTTACAGGGAAACTGTATTAAATGGTTTTGAATGTCAAAAGTCGGATTTTTAAGTTTGATACTGGATGAGAGTTTGGATGCCAAACGTCATTTCACGCATTTTGAAAGAGAGTTCGAATGTCGAACTCCGATTTTGAACCGGGCTTGTAATTGTTACCGATTTTACGGGAAAAACGTATTAAATGATTTTGAATGTCGAAAGTCGGATTTTAAGTTTGAAGCATGGCGTTTGGATGCCAAGCGTCATTTTCGTGCATTTTGAAAGAGGGAGTTCGAATGCTCGAACTCCGGTTTTGAAGCCCAGTTACATTGCTAGACGCTATGATTTCACGGACGTATTCGTGTGATATGCGATCAACGAATCGGGTTGCGACTCGGACTTTGAAAAAAGTAAATCTTGTCACGATCAACGGCTATTATGGACTTGTAAATGACATTATTTAAAATACTGATATCGACGGAATCTGTGGCTACATATCCCGACAATGTCGTCAGAAAATAGTTATAGTGGACTTGCGCTTGTAATAGCTCCTTTGGATCGGTGGTCGTATACGAGATACGAAAGTGTGTTTGGAACGGTGTTTTGAGGTGGCAGGGGTTGTATCTGATCGAAATACGAAGTTTTCACGCAAAACGAGGTAAAAACGGGGCTCAGGAGGAGTGAGACCGGTCTTAGGCCGTGGGTTTTTGGGTGAAAGGGAGTGATTTTTGTTGTTACAAATGGCTTTGGCCGGACCTCTGTATTTATAGGTGAATTTTCGGCATGAGTTCGGATGGATGAGGGTGAAAACCGAGGGGGTTTTGTGAAACTTTGGAAATTGGAGGGACTTGCTGCAATTCTGAATTCCCGGGTGAAATTTCTTGCAAATGAGTCCCGGCGGACGAGAGGCGCCCATACCATGGGGTATTTTTGTCTTTTCACTACGAATTTGATTGAAGAGGATGACTAGGAGCTGTGGCATGTAAGCCACGTGTCCACGTGACTGTAGCTCCACATCACGTGGATTTCATTGCCATATTTCCCGATTTTTGTCAGTTTTTAAAATAATAGTGGGAAAAATGTCTGAAACGCCCCGAAAAGTGCTGGAAAAGTGTCGAGAAGTGCGTTTTTCGGGAAAGCCGTACTTTTATGTGAAACTTGGCGTGTGTTGATGTACGCTTTGGCATTCGGGATACACACGGGGGCAGATCCGGGACGTCTCATTTGCTTGGCAACGGGGAGGCTTAACGGGTTCCGAGTTAACCTGGAAGCGGGCGCAGCTGGTCTGGATTCCGGTTAACTTTCCTAACAGGATTCTTGTAGCGATCCGCATTTGGGTACTTACGGGACCCTTCCGACTCCTCGACAAACACTGTGGCCGCCAACTCAGCCCTTTCCCCTAGCTCTATCCGCAATTTGCCTCTCTTCGAGTCGCCATGTCAGGTGCTGCGATCGGCCAACCGGCTAGCATTGATCTCATAGTCGGCCATATCATCCGAGTACTATCCACGAGGGTTAGCCCATCGCTTCGGCCCTCCTCAAAGTCGAGCTTGTCATGGCGGTCGAGGCCTAATCGCTCACTTCGCTCTCCACGAGAAGAGCCATTTGTGTCTCCCACTATATACTCCTGCGTACAGTTCGAAATATCGAGTGGGACAAAGCAGGTGACCCATCTCCCAGGTGAAAAGAGAACCACGGCAGAAAAGAGACGCATATTGCCACAACCGCATGAAAAGCAATATCGTTGAAGGATCATCCATGAAAAAGAGATCCCACGCCTCGAAAGAGGTAGCGATTGCGTCCCACTCAAGCCGTCAATGGAACTGCTCAAGCCCAATGGCCGCATGAGCACCAAAGATGGAATATAGAAAAGAAAGCTGGGACGGCCTCGAAACTCGACAATGAAGAGACCTCTCACGAACGGTCCGACAAGTCTACAACTTCCGGTGAGAAACCCCGCCCATCGTAGACTTGATGTGTGTGGAGTTTGGCCATCCAAAGCTCCAAGTCGGCTGACTGCCTCCCTTCAGCTCACCAGGAGTCGCCCAGAAGAGAAAGACCCGAGGGATCACATATCGGCGAGTACCTCGGGCATTACTTGCAGCCACTCCCTCAACCACAAAGTTAGCATATCGGGACTTCCTCCCCGCACATGTATCGGCTACAGGTCGCCATCCGACCTATGCCGAGGAATGTCTCGCCCCGAAGATCAAAGGCACGATATCTCTCTGCTCAGAAGCCTTTGCCTCACCGGAGTCAAAATACTATGGTGGCACACTCCCAAGGATGTGAATGTGAACGAGTAGCAATCACGCCTGAGCAAAAGCATCCCACGCAGCAATGCTCCCATCAACACTTGCAAACCTATCGGGCAGCCCCGAAATGTCAACATGATCAGTATTCGGTATCAGCATCTGAATGTGCACTCGTCCAAAATTTTTGGTTTTTGATGATGAAAAATAGGAGTTGCCATGCCATGTTTTAAGGTACACTTTGAAAAACCTTTGAGAGAGAAAATGGGTCAGGGGTCGGGTTACGTGTTGGGAAGAACCGAGAGTTCACCCAACACGCCTCGTCCGTGGGCCCGAGTCTTTCCTAATTAAACATCCAAGTAATCCAAGGTGTGTGCAAACAATGATAATAAGAAAATGTGATAAACCATGAATTTTATTAATTTGAGCCGAGATCTTACAACTTGTGAGCCATTTGGTTAGGAGGCCACATCCCATATACACGAATCAAAATAGATTACATTTGGAAAATGGTCTCTACAAACAGACATAGAGTGTCGCATGATACATGACATGCATGGCTGAATGTGTCGCGTGACATAGGATCAACCAAGCACGATGTGTCATGTGACACGAGATGTCCGTTTGCGAGATACCTCACGGCTTGAACACGGAAGAACAAACGGCCAACACATATCTAACTATACAATCATATTAGCTTTGAAATCAACAAATTAACAACAATTCAACCCAGGGAGTGTGGATATGGAGAGATCCACACTCCCTTGGGACTTAAACACCAATTCCCACAAGGATTAAATCATGAACACTCAATTATGCAAGGCAACAATATTAAATAGAGAGATTGCGATTGGATCACCATTAATCACGACGAATGGAGTCGAATTGCGAGATCGAGATGAAAGATGAGATGATTGAATTATAGAAATTGCAAAGTAAGAGAGAGAAGAAGGATTTGGAGTGTTACCCTTGTAGTATCCACGAATTCTATACCAAGTTAGGTATAGAATCCTTCAACAACCGCTGGAGTTGCTTGGACTGGAATGGATTGATGGATGAAGGATCTAAGATGTGATGGGTGGATTGGAGTGAGTTGGGGGAATTGAAGGTGGATTTTGGGTAGGAGAGAGAGAGAGAGAGGTGTTTAAAGTGTGTGTGTTATGCTCCAATTTTGGCATAGTAACAGTATGTGAAAGTTGGGATCCATTTCTGAGAGGGGTAGGGTCTTATTTATAGGCTGCAGTTGATGGTCACAAGGTGTCGCACGACCTTCTGTAACCATTTTCCATGCCTCAATTTGTCGCGTGACACAAGGTGTCACCAACTGCTTTTGTTGCCAAAACCAGGTTCTGGAACATTCAGGGATAATACCCAAAAGGTCCAAAACAAGTTTATTCCCTGCAGGTCCTTTTGAATGAGTGAAATTACCCGGGATTTCGCGCGGGGCGTGAAACGCGGTTGTCTTTCGCGGGGGGTTGGTGTCTGAGACCTCGCTTCATGGGAAGGAAAAAAATGAGGAGTCGCCAAGCGGTTTTTGTATTTTGAGCCCAAACGTTGAGAAACGGCTTTTGAAAATGGTGTCGTTTTTATTGGTAGCAAAAACTTAGGAAAAGGCTTTGAAAATGGGGATCATTTTTATTGGTAGCAAAAACGAGTAAAAAGCTTTTAGTACTAGAGATTGTTAGGTTCGGAGGTCATGTTACGTTTCGGGTAGAGTATGACGAGATCGCCCGAAACGCCTCGCATGACGAGTCTTTCTACCTTTCTCGAAATCGTGTGTGTGTGTGTGTGTCTTTTGAAATGGGGGCTTGAATGACAAGCTTAATCTTGGTTTGAATGTCAAACGTTGATTAGGTGACTTTGAAAAAGGCGAGCGTTTGAATGACAAACGTCGGTTTTGAGTTTGAAATGAGCGTTTGCGTGGCAAACGTCGATTTTGAGTTGAAAAGGAGTTTGAAGGTCGAACTCCGGTTTTTTGAACCGGGAATGTCATTGTTAACGATTTTTACGGGAAAAATGCGTATTAAATGATTTTGAGTGTCAAATGGCGGCTTTTAGTTTGAAGATGAGCGTTCGGAGGCCGAACGTCATTTCGCGCGTTTTGAAAGAGAGTTCGACGGACGAACTCCGGTTTTGAACCTGGTATTACATTGTTAACGATTTTTACGGGAAAAATGCGTATTAAATGATATGCGATCAACGAATCGGGTTGCGACTCGGACTTTGAAAAGTAAATACTATCACGATCCAAACGGGTCGGACTTTGTAAATGACAGTATTTAAAGTGCGGTATCAACGGAATCAAACGATCCGGATTCGTAAATGACGATCAACGAGGCCAATCGGCTCGGATTTGTAAATGACGGAAATTAAATGACGATCAACGGATCGATCGATCCGGAATTGGTAAATGACGATAAAAGTAAACGGAACGGGGTCGGAACGCCGTTTTAACCCGTGATTACTTCTCTTACAGAAAGAGAAGAGGATCGAGGGGCTAAAACGTATTGGACCCCGTTAGACGGAGGCGTCTACATTTTGATAACGACGTTCGAAACGGTTGTAGCGGCCCGGCGGGTAACCGAGACGGGCGAGAGATTTAGAGAGAGGGAGTTATACCTATGGCTAGGGTCGACTCCTTTGGCTCGAGAGGTGTGTACGGGACACACAAAGTGATTCGAAAGGTTGTTTCGAAGTAATAAGGTGCGTATTTGATCGAAATACGAAGGTTTCACACGAATCGAGACAGAACGGAAGCTCGGAAGGGGTGAAATCAGTTTGGGCCGAGGGGGTGGTGATTTTTTTGGGGTAAAAAAGTTCTCCTTTTGGCTTTGACAGCCATTTCTATTTATAGGTGAAAAATGCAGTAGGAGTCCGGACGGACTTTGCCTGAATCCAGGGGGTTTTTGGGTATTTTGGAAATCTGGGGGACTTGCTGGCAATTTCAGGGAAAGTGCACAGGGAGTCCGGCCGGACTTGGCTTGCAAATCAGGGGTATTTTGGTCTTTTCCCTTTGAATTTGATTGAAGGGTGACTAGAGGGAGGTGGCATGCGTGCCAAGTGTCCCTGTGAGTCACCAGCCATGTGGGATTTTGTCCCCGGGTTCCGGTTTTGTCCGTTTTTTAAAATAACAGTCCGGAAAATGTCCGAAATGCCCCCGAAAAGTGCCGGAAAGTGCATTTTTCAGGGAAAGCCATACTTTTACGTGAGATGACACGTGTTAAGTACGGTTCGACGTCGGGATGCATGGGGCAGTCCCGAGACGTCTCGTTGTCACAGCAACGGGGAGTTTAACGAGTTCCGGTTAACCTGGAGCGGGCCAGTTAACGGATTTCGGTTAACTTTCTGACTTGGACGATCCGGATTTGGGTACTTACGCTTAGCCCCTCAGCGACGTCTCCTCCGAAGGAGGTGGGGTCATTGAAAAAGATAAGGATCCAAATCGGGATGCCTTACTTTGAAAGAGACCTGGGCGGTCAGCTGGCTGGACCCTTAGCGAAAAGGATTCCTACGTATCCCGAGCGGGAATCAAGCCGATCGTAGTTCGTAGGTGCAAGGGCCGCGCGTGGGGACCTTGACCTGAGCGAGACTGTTCGGAGGCGTTTGAACCTGGGACTTTTGTAACCTTCGAGGGCGTGTGGCACCTCAAACCGGAGTTGATGATGCTGAATGCGAGGCATGCGGCGCTCAAACCGGAAGTTGCTGATCATACGAGGCATGTGGCGCCTCAAACCGGAGTTGCTACACTGACGACGAGGCGCGTGTGGCGCCTCAAACCGGAGTTGCGATGCCGATGAGGGCGTTCGTGCCTTGGTGCCGGGCTTATTCATTGCTGCCAGTTTATCTCACGTTGGTGATGAGCATCTCGGGCTTACCTTGATGGCCGAAGAGGGATTGTTGTGCGGGCTTATTGCTTCGCGCCGAGGTGGAACGATCGGGCTTACGACGGCGGCGGGAGATGAATGTTCACTTGCCGAAGTGAAAAGGTGTTCGGGCTTACGAGGATGGGCCGAAGAGGGATTGTTGCAAGGCGTTCATGCCTTGGGGTTCGGGCTTATTGCCATTTGCCGTTTATCCCGGGGATGAGCATTCGGGCTTACCTTGATGGCCGAAGAGGGATTGTTGTGCAAAGCTTATTAGCCTGCCACGAGACGAACAACGAGGGTCTCGATAGGAGAGTGGAGGTCGGACCGCGAAGGTCGGGATTGATCTGCTTGAGATGGGACCGTGAAAGGTCGTGGATTAAGGATTGAAATCGGACCGTGAAAGGTCGCGATTGAGGATTGAAATCGGACCGTGAAAGGTCGCGATTGAGACTTGGAATCGGACCGTGAAAGGTCGCGGTTGAGGGTTGAGATCGGACCATGAAAGGTCGCGATTGAGGATTGGAATCGGACCGTGAAAGGTCGCGGTTAAGGATTGGAATCGGACCGTGGAAAGGTCGCGATTGAGAATTGAAATCGGACCGTGAAAGGTCGCATTGAGGATTGAAATCGGACCGTGAAAGGTCGCGATTAAGGATTGGAATCGGACCATGAAAGGTCACGGTTGAGGAATGAAATCGGACCGTGAAAGGTCGCGGTTAAGGATTGGAATCGGACCGTGAAAGGTCGCGATTGAGGATTGAAATCGGACCGTGAAAGGTCGCGATTAAGGATTGAGATCGGACCGTGAAAGGTCGTGATTAAGGATTGAAATCGGACCGTGAAAGGTTGCGGTTGAGAATTGAAATCGGACCGTGAAAGGTCGCAATTAAGGATTGGAATCGGACCGTGAAAGGTCGCGATTGAGGATTTGAGATCGGACCGTGAAAGGTCGCGATTGAGAATTGGAATCGGACCGTGAAAGGTCGCGATTGAGGATATAATTGATGGTGAAAACCATTAGGCATTTTAACGTCTGGAGACGAGCATTAGTGAAAACTAACTGGGAATTTATCCTCGGGGGATGGGGTGTTAGAAATGTCTAACTGGGGGAAATTTTACACTTTTGGGGGCCAAAAGTGGTAAAATTGAAACTGCGAAAAACTGAGGGGCCAAAGTGGCAAAAATTTTTCTGGTGCAGTAAGAGTCCGGCAGGACTTTTACTGAATTTGACAAAGTCCTTTTCAGCGCCGAGGCCGAGGAAGGAAGAGCCATTTTCTTCCATAAATTCCGACGAGGGAGGAGAGAAAAGAGAGAAAAAAATCCAACCCAAATTGCAAGGTTTGCTCGAATTTGCGAAGGAAATTTGCTATGGAGGGAGATTTGGGACCAATGGCTCGCCACGGAAGGACCGATGACGAAAGAACTCGATTGGTTCGGACCATTCGAACCATTGTGCATCCATTGAATCCGGCGGAGTTTTATCCGGCGAGGGATAGACACAACTCCAAGGATGGGATCAAGAGACAAGTAAGCTTTCTACAAATTCCATTAATTTTAAGAATGTGCATTCTTTAAATGTTAGAAATTTGTTTAGGAATGAACATAGGGATTTTGGTGCCCGAATTGGGCCTTTTGAGTTTGCCATGAATTGTTGTCGAAATTGACTAGGATGTAGTTCAATTGACACTATGGGTAGATGACATAAAAATTTTGGTTGCAAAATTCCATATCTAGATGCATTTTCCAAAATTAAAGTTGCTTTAATTCGGGACGGAGTAAATTTTCGAAATGTTCGAAAGAGATTTGAAAGTTCCGGTTTCGACGGAGTTTTCGAAAGATTTTGAAAGTTCCGGATTCGACGGAGTTTTCGAAATGTTTTGAAAGTTCCGGATTCGACGGAGTTTTCGAAATGTTTTGAAAGTTCCGGATTCGACGGAGTTTTCGAAATGATGGGAATATACGTAGGAAATGAATGAGAACCGTATCTGCATTGCATCCTTTTGACATGCGTTGGTGCATTTTGTTGACGTTGCTTCTGTGCTGTTTGTCTGCAGGGGACAGGGACGGTTAATACCCATAACCAGAAGAGTCGGGGTGCCTTTGAGGCGGTGCGAGCATTGTGGGATATTATCCCGGACGTGGCTCGAGAGGGAGAGAGGAGTCCGCGGCAGCTGGTGCTTGACTCCGGGTTGGCTGGGTTCATCAAGCGCGTGGCCGCGACACCCGATACGCCGCGGCCAGGTCCATGTATGTTGCTCGAGCGAGTAATCGTGGGATACGACCCACACTTTCCATTTCCAGATGGGGGAGGCGACTGTGACTCCCACGGATTTTGCCGCTATCACCGGGTTGTCGACTCTATGGCAACACACCGGCGTGGGTTGATGGTTACACCCTTGAAGCGCTTGTCTCTGCTGCTCGGGTTTTGATATTACCGATGCCGGGGGCTTAGGCATTCGGTACAGCCGATGGAGAGGCATCTCGAGGCGGTGTCGCCGCTTATCCGGCCGGGTCCTTGAGGATGACCACGGAGCGCCCGGCTCGAGGGTTCCTTTAGTTTGCACTCTGTCAGCCGACTTTATTTCCGACTTCTCGACACGTCCCCGTCACTTCCTCCGCTCGGGTCGCCGATAGACTTGGATGCCGTGAGGGGGTTCGCGCTGGGGGAGGCCGGACTGGCCGAGCTCTACCATTCCCCGGACACGTTCTCGCGGGAGAGGAGCACTCCTTTAGCCGTTTCATCGCCCGTCTTGGATGTAAGTTTACGTACTTTTTCTCTTCCTTGCCTCTTTTATGTACTCGTATGTATCTCGCTTTGTAGCCGACATAACTTTCCATTCTCTTGGCAGTGTCCGATGCTACGCAGGTGTTCAGCCCGCAGATTGGGACATCAAGGAGCCGCACCGACCCCTGTTCCCCGCCATGCCGGTTTGGCGTAAGAAAGCGAAGAGGGCGGTCTCTTTGAGAGTTGGCACTCGGGAAGTGTCATACGAGGAGGTGTCTCAGGCACCGAACCGGGAGTTCTTCGAGAGGATCCAGCTGACCTGGTGGAGTAGGTTTGAGGCCGTCGCCGTTCGTATTAAGCTAGCGAGACTACACGGCGGCGGAAGCTCCCGGTGGGACTTCACTGCGACGCCATGTATCTCGGGGGAGAGGGTGACTCGTCAACATAGGCCGGGTCCCTTCCTTTGGTGCCGGTGGATCCTCCGATACATGCAAAGCATCCCTGAGATGCGGATGGATGAGCCGGGAGTGGGTACATACAGTGGCGTGTACTACACCGAGTACATCATAGCGGGGCCGCCATGATGTTTTCTTGAGGATGAGGCCGAGGAGCCCTCAGTGCAGCATAGATGAGGGCGAGGTCCCCGGAGGTTCTCGAGATTTTCCGGTCCCACGAGCTAGGCCGGGCGTACGAGGGGCCGGGATGGTTCGCGTAGGCGACTTGTGATTCCGCTCCCGCCGAGCCGAGACCACGACATGGCGGACCCCAATGCTTCGGTGAGCACCTTTTTTGATTTTCTCGCATTTGATAGTAGTATTCTCGCAAATGTTGCATCTCTACTTTCTCGCTTGTCTTCCGATGACCCTCCCTGGTCTCGCAGTGTCCGGCCGTACGTACAACGACGCCATGAGGCCGGCGGACGGTGGTCCGCCCTACGCTAGGAGGCTCGGGGAGTTCATGCGGTGCAGTTCCCGGAGGAGCGTGGATGTCCGTGATCGGGGGCCGTCTAGGCCGAGAGATTCGCCCGCTCCCACACTGGTGGGGAGGACTTTACACAGGGGTTCGGCCGCGGTGGAACGGCCGGATTTGGAGCTCCTTCTTTTGCGCACTCGGGCGCGAGAGGGGGAGTCCTCGAGTTCGCGTACTCCGAGGAGGCCTTTCGCCTATTCCCGCCCGGGAGGAATTTGGCGAGTTCCCTGCTTTATGACGGATTCGGCAGCGGGCGGAGCAAGACGTGAGTGCACGGATGACGAGCAGACTCGTGAGTAGTCCCCTTTATCGCTTTCTTTCTTTACCGCTTTGTTTAGACAAAATGGATGTATTTGTCAGAACAAATTTGATTTGAACCGTATTTGCAAAAAGGCGCCCGTGGGGCGGAACTCCGTATTTCGCATATTTATTCTGTGATCACCTTCCTGTTATTTTTGGCAAATAAGGAAGTAGGATAATCAAAAATAAATAAAATGAGAAATGCACTAAAAATTGAACGGGTCAAAAATTAAGCATGTATGCACTAATTATTAATTATTTGCACCGCTGCACGAGCCCTGGCGGAAGGGATACCGATATTTGTTGAATGAAACCATGGGCAAAGACGCAGATTTCTTAAAGGTGAACAGGAGTTGCTTGGAAATGTTTCTAATTTAGGGGTACAATGTCAGCAGAGTTGACCAAGTCAATCGGCAGAGGAGTCCGCCGGACTTGGAGTGACTTCTCCAGATTCTTTAAATTGCAGTTTCAGCTTTGCAATTGGTTAAGAAACCGCGCATAGTTTTTGATCATTCTGGCCGAATTCTCTCAAACTTCCAAGGTCCCTTTCATTTTTCATGGCTCCCTTTTCCCAAGTTATCGTCTCGGATGCAAGAGCGATATTTGGACAACTTTCAGCCGTGGTACGGAACCACTCGAGGCGTAACAAAAGGTTTTTCGAAGGTCATAACGGGATTAAATCTGTTGGGCTTTGAAGGAGCTCATGCGCAGATTGGGATCTTTTGAGAGCCGCGTCTCGGTTCAGGACGTACGGAGGGAATGTGTACAGCTTTTCGTACAACGAAGTCACTCCTACGCTTGAAGATTTCCGGGCCATTCTCGGGAGGACCCGAGACTAACAGCCAGTTCTTCCGGTATGCCGGTGGCATGGCCACCGTTGAGAAGCTAGCCTTGTTTGGTATCTCGGCCGGAGAAGCATACTGTGGATGCCGATACAGATACCGACATGCTGACATTTCGGACCTGCGCCCGAAAGATTTGCCGGAGCCGGTGAGGGGGAGCGTCTTTTGTGGGACGCGTTTGCTCTGTGCGCGATTGCTACTCGTTCACATTCACGTCTCTGGTGTGTGCCATCACAAACAGACTGGACTCGTGAGGCAAAGGGCAGTGGGGAGACATCGTCTTGCCGCTTAGTCTTGGGCGAGACGTTCCCGGGCACAGGTCGGATGGTGACCGGTAGCCGATACATGTGGGGAGGGAGTCCCGCTATGCTTACCATGTGGTTGAGGGAGAGGCCGCAGATGATGCCCGAGGTGCCAATGTCTTATGACGCTTGGTCTTTCTCTCGACGTCCTTCGGTGATAGGGGCGATCAGCCGAGCCGGAGCTCGATGGCCGCACTCGCACGCATCACTTGCGATGGTGGGTTCCCCATTGGAAGTTACAGACTTGCAGGACCGCTCAGCAGGGTCTCGTTGATTGTCGTAGTGCCAGGCCGTCTCGTGACGTCTTTCTATATTCCATCATTGGTTCTCCCGCGGCAAGACGGGCCGGAGCAGTGCCACCGATCGATCCGAGTTATGCC
Organism: Adenophora triphylla var. japonica; assembly: GCA_022495995.1. Classification (NCBI taxonomy): domain Eukaryota; kingdom Viridiplantae; phylum Streptophyta; class Magnoliopsida; order Asterales; family Campanulaceae; genus Adenophora; species Adenophora triphylla. The sequence continues at coordinate 102,576 of JAFEMH010005377.1, forward strand.
GCTACCTTTGAGGTGGGATCTCTGCGAATGGAAGATCCTTCGACGCTATTGCTGATCACCCGGTGGTGGCAATACACGTCCTTTACTGCCAGGGTTCTCTTTCACCGGAGAGAGGGCACTGTTCTGTCGATGCAGTATCTGAACTGGTACGAAGAGTGTATAGGGGAGACACAGATGGTTATCTTGTGGAGACGGAGTGAGCTGTTGGGTGCTGATCACCTAGACAGCTCGACCTTGAGGAGGACCGAAGCAAGGGCTAACCCTGTGAATCGTACTGGCGATGCCATGGCTGATTATGAGACGAATGCTGATCAGGAGGCCAATCAAAGCACTGTTATGATGGCTCGAAGCGAGGCGACTCGAGACAGAGCTAGAGAAAGGGTTGCGTTGACAGCCACAGGCTTGACGGAGGCATCGGGAAGAGTCCCTGAGCCAGGTAGAAGGCCTACCGGAATTTTTCCTGCGAAGGTGAAGAACACTCGCCGGGGAAAAGGGAAGGGGAAGAAGGATGAAGGACCAAGTTCGGGAAACTAGGTTGACCTTGCTGTCCAGAGTATCCACCCATTGTCATTGCAGACACATTAATTGATTAATGTTTTATTGTAGTTTTGCTAGCGTGTAGCGAGTCAAGAGTTGACCGTGCTTGAACTCATCAAAGAATGTTTTAACCGTTATGAATTTGTAGGTTAAAAGAGTTTTTCGAAACACAATCAATTGATGCTTATTGTATTTTTTTTGTTTTTTTTAGACCGAACCAATGATGGCTGCCTACGTTCCCCTTTTACAATTGGAGGCCTTCACCTCTCATTTGAGGCACCCCTTTTCCACCCCTCTATAGGGAATACGCCCAGGAAGTTCCCCTTTTTTGTTTTTTTTAGACCGAACCAATGAGGCCTTCACCTCTCATTTGAGGCACCCCTTTTCCACCCCTCAGTCCCCCTCTATAGGGAATACGCCCAGGAAACATCCCCTCTCCTCACAATCCTCCCAAATCAATCCCAAATCAATCCCACACACACTTCCACACACATCAAGAAACCAAGGTTCTCAAGGAATCAAGGCTTGACATCAGCTTTGGAAGAGGATGCTTGAAGGCTCCTATATCTACCTTGATATAGGAGTTGTGGATCTTCAAGGGTAACGCTCCCTTCCTCCCTATTTCTCCCTCTTTTTAAACATATGTAGTTTAATCCACATAAATGACCTCAAATGTGTTGTAATAACTGAGATCTAATCTTTGCATATCTATTTTAGTCTCAGATCTCATAGATCCATCATTGTTTTACACATCATTTCATATAATCAAACCATTTTGACATTGTTTTGCATGAATACACGAGATGAGTATGGATTCCTCATATCCACACCCTTTTGAAGTATTCATTATTGAAATACTTGTTCCCTGAGATCTATTTGTGAAGAAACTTGGCCATATTGGTGCCTTGTTACCTCTGTAGATCCCAATGAAAGGTCTCGCAAAGTGGCTAGTTATGTCACGCGACATAGGCATTCTATGTCACGCGACAAACATAGCCGGTTGCGTAAAACTTCATATTTTCAAGCTATAATCTGATGTTAACCCCCATCATGCTATAATCTGATGTCTATACGCAATTTAGATAGTATCTATGTACATAAAATGTCATCTTTTCATTAAAATACCATTTTCATACATAAAGGTGTATCCTTTGCACCTAAAACCCATTTTCATGCATTAAAATCATTCTTTTGCATTCAAAATCTCTTTTCACATTAAAAATGCATCCTTTGCACCCAAACATCATTTTCATACATAAAATGCATCCTTTGCTTTCAAAATAACATCTTTATGCATCACTTGCACATAAAATGCTATTTTTCCCATAAAATGCATCCTTTGCACAAAATCATTTCTTTAAACCATAAAGGTCACTTCTTTAAACCAAAAGCATTCATTGCAAACCAAAATGTCATCTTTTCACTAAAAGTTTCATTTAAATCATGCATTCCCCACGTCCCCATTAGCAACCTCGGAACGGACCGGTGTAAAGATCCTATCTTTACATCGTTTCTTCCATAAAGGTTTCATAATTTCTTTAGAAAGGGACAACCTTGAACCCTATATCTCCGATTATCACTTAAGATGAGTATGAAGCATCTATACGAGCTCGACCATCTTAAAGTGTAGGATTGATGGGCTAAGGACCCTCCTTTTCTAAAGAACCTCATCTTTGACTATAGAGAGAGTCATTCTCTCGATCACGCAAGTCCCGAGGTTAAAAAGCGATGATCACAAGTCCAAGATGAGAACGGGATCAAAATCCCTAATACATAAAATCCAAGAAATCCCGAGCGACAACCAATAAATGGTTTGTACGTCCGGAAGACGACTTGGGACATTCCCTCCCCCTATTTTCAAACACATGCACACAAGAAAGCACGCAAGCAAGCACGATTAATGGGATCTTGGGAGACTTGCTCCGGCAAGGCACCTTGGGTGAACGACGATCCGTTCTTCCCAAGAGGTAACTTAACCTCCGAACCCATAAAACCTTTTTTTCAAAGTTTTGAGGTAATCAAAATGGCGTGGCGACTCCGTTTTTCAAATTAAACCGGATGTCTTCAAACTCGCGTGAATTTCCAAACACACAAAATTTGGGGCACACATTCACACTATCTTGTTTCTGTTTAGCATCATTTCGACATATATATATATATATATATATATATATATATATATATATTTCCTAGATAAACAAAATGATGAGCAGCAATCTGATTTAGATATAACTAAATCTTTGGTTGGGCTAAAAGCAAAGACATGGGAAGAGTTGTATGAGTTGTACAGAAATCATGCAAATGCACTCGGTTTTGGTGTTAGACTCTCAACATTTCATATGTCAAAGATTGAATTAAAGCCACTAGATAAATACTTCAGGTGTTCATGTGAGGGACATGGTGTCATGAAAACTGATGGTACCCCACGTCCAGTAAAAGTGAATGAAATTGAGTTTCCATCACCTATTGAACAAGCTGGAAATCCTAAAAAAGAAATAAAGAGAAAGAGAGCTCCCTCGAGAAGATGTGGTTGTAAAGCTCTTATGAGGGTAAAATTGTTGAAAAGAGAGGATTTATATGTAGTTGACAAACACGTAACAGAACATAACCATGATATGACAAGAACAGATTGGAACCACCTAAAATAAAGTGAAAGGTCTATATCAAGAGAAAGGTAAAATCATTGAGAAACTAGAAGAAGCTGGCATAAAGCCAAATGATGGATATAATGTGTTAGTAAAAGCTTCTAGTGGTGAAGAATATGTAGGGCATACAAGGAAAGATCACATAAATATGTACATAGGCTCAGAATGGAAAAACTAGAAAAAAGTGATGCCCAGACTCTTGTGGATAGGCTTATTGAATTTGAAAAAGAAGATCCAGGTTTCTTTTATAAAATCATATTTGATGATGAAGGTAGAATTGCAGCAATATTTTTGAGAGATGCTATGATGATGGAAGACTTCAAATTGTATGGGGATGTTGTTGTATTTGACACAACATATACCACAAATAGATACAATCTGATTTGTGCGCCAATAGTTGGAATAAATAACCATTAGAACACATTATGTTTGGTTGTGCTTTCATCACCAATGAAAAGAAGAAACGTTGTTTGGTTACTTAATGAATTCAGAAAATCAATGGGAGGCAAAGAACCAAAAACAATCTTCACTGATCAAGATCTTGCTATATCAAATGCAATTGAAGAGGTATGTCTGCTCCTATTTATTTTCACTGCCTGTTATCCTTAATTTTACTGCCTGTTATATTTGTAATTTATGCCTGTCTTGGTCTTGTCCTGCTATGTCAAATATTATATGTCTTCTGAATGCCATTTTAGTGCCTGTTATAATTTTAAGTTATGCCTGTTCAAATTTGATATGGTTTTCCAGGTATTTGAAGGAAGAACAAGGCATAGGCTTTGCCTATGGCGTATTCAGCAAAATGCCATATCTCACTTTGGACAGCTGAAGACAAATGAAGAATTTAAAAAGGAATTTGACCATTGTTTGATGGGATGTAATGATGAGCATGAGTTTGAATGCTCTTGGCATTCAATGCTTACAAAATATGACCTTCTTGAAAATAGTTGGTTCAATCGTTTGTACGGGCTCCGTGAGAAATGGTGCACAACTTTGAACAAGGATTTTTTTTCAGCTGGCATCTTGTCTTCTCAGAGAAGTGAGAGCACAAACCATGCATTATGTTTCAAAGCAAACAGAAAAACATCCCTTTTCCAGTTCTTCGACATTTTTAATGAAACCATTTAACGTTGGAGAAGTGAAGAACAGCGGAAGGAATTTGAATCTATGAGCTCATTTCCACGAATAGAGCTACCTGGTGGTATCACAAGGCATGCAGCTGAAGTTTATACTCCAAAAATATACAGATTTTTTGAGACGGAGGCAAAGCGTGCTTTTGGTGCATTGTATAACATAGGTTTGTAAACTGATGAGAACAACAGGTTCTACAATGTTGCACATGAGAAAAATCCTGAAAAGTATGAAACTGTTCTCTTCATAAGGAACAATGAATGTGTAACTGTGGATTGCACCTATCAACAATTCAATGCTGTTGGCTGGTTGTGTTTTCATTGCATTAAGGCGCTAAACTTGTCGAATGTGGACAGAATTCCAGAAAAGTACATTCTAAAAAGGTGGACAAAAGTGGCTAAGAAAGATGTATGGGATAGAGTATATAAAGGGATGCATACTACATCAACAATAGTTACAATTGAGTTTATTCCTTGGAAACAACAGATGGCAAGGAAGTACCACAACTTAATGATGGCTTGTTATGAAAACAGTAATGCAAGAAGGATTTGGAAGATAGTTTCAATAGAGATTCACTTCTAATACAAGAATTGTTGTCTACCAAGGAACATGATGTTGTTTCTTCAACAAGTGAAAATAATAGTGTTGGTGAGACTAGAACAAGTGCACCTGCCGTCATAGACCCAATTCGTGCAATTTCTAAAGGAAGAAAAAAAAACAAAAAATAAAGTTTGAAAGGAAAAAGCCAATCACTGATGAGTTTGGTTCTAAAAAACCAAATGTACATTTGATTTAACTCTGATTTGAATTTATGCCTTCCCATTTTTATTTTGTTGCCTGTTATATTTGTAAGGATTGCCTGGCCATGGCTTTGGATGTTACCTTTGCTTATTATTTGTTTTATACATTGCCTGTTCTCAGTTTTTTGTTGCCTGTTCCTTTTTAAAAATGATGACTGGTCATGAATTCTAGACTGCCTGTTTGACTGGTGGCCTTGGCTACACATAAAAGCTGGTTGCCTGTTCTTATCCACTGATATGCCTGGTTATGTATTTACATTTGCCTGTTCTTATCAAAAGTGGAAACACCTCTTCCTAGCCTTAACCATTTATGTTTTTTGGTTACATAAACTAAGCTGTTCCATGGACACATGTCCATAAGCAGTAGTGCCAAATTCAAATGCATGCACTAGGACAGGTGTTCCAAGTTGAGTAATAAAAAAAACAGACACAGATTCAATAGTTATCCCAACTAGTACTGTTCCATGGACACATGTCCATAAGCAGTAGTGCCAAATTTTAATTGATACCACACGGATTCAATAGTTAACTCCATTTTATCAGTATAAATAAGTTAGAACTTCACTTCTTTTTTATTTCTAAATTTCATCTAAAAAGCAATCAATTATTTGATATGAGTACGAGTAGGTCAGTCAAGTCTGAGCAAAAGGTTGAAGATAATGAAGAAGAAAGAGCTGCTAAAAAATTTCAGATATCTTAGAAGATATTAATGAGGGATATTATAGTTTTTCTAAATTTATACAAGTATGTTTAACAGAGATCAAATTTCATTCCTAGTACTTTTTCTAGTATAATGCTTTGCATTGGTAAGGTTCTTCAAGGCTTCATCTTTACCCTTCCTAAAAGATCTTAAACGAAGAATAATGTCTTTTCTGACGTTATTAATATCACTAAGAAGCAATGTCGCAAGAAATTCACCTCTTAGACGAATCCTTCCAGGAGTCTATAGAAAAAATAAATAAAATAACTGTATCACTTGATAACTAATTAAATTAAGATAAAATTAAATTTACCTTGCATAAAACAGGACATGAGTAAATTTTGCCTTTGAAATCTTTCATCTCAGCCATAACATAAATGCCACAGTCATTATTTCCTTCATTTTTTTAAGAACCCAATCACAATTAATGTATTCATAAGTAAATGGTTTTTGTGACAAAGGGCTTGGATGATTAATACTTTCCAAGAAACTTTTCATTGGAGCATGCTGAAAGAAAAGAAATACATATTGAAACTTAATATAAAGCAAACAAAAAAAAAAGTTGTAAAAAAATCACAAACTAATAATGATTCTAATACCAGGATTTTGGCAAGTAATTTCATGTTCTTAGTCTTCACATCATTCATAGGCAAATTGTCAAGGTACTGAACAGTTTTGCTCACAGTATTGTAAACAAATAGCATATAATGACAACTTGCAGTTGTGAAAAATGGCAAAAAGAACTGCAAAAAAAAAAAAACAACATTATAATTATGCAAAATATTACATACAAAACTAAATAACATGACTTGTATGAGGTTCCATACCAATTTAACATCTGCAAGGTTCATTGAATTGCCATCAATGTTGAGTTCACTAACCTAATACTTAAATGAAGTAACCATTTCTGAAGCAGCAACACGGGAATCAATTGCTGATATTTTGCCTATAATAAATCTCGCCCAGCTACTCTGTAATAGAAAGAGTAACAATCTTGAGAAAAATAACTTAGCAGGTAATGAAATACAAATGAACAGGCATAAAATTATAAAACAGCAGGCATAAAATCATTAATAAGATAATGCCTGCTAAGAAAATAAACCTGAAAATGAGCAGGCATAAATAATGTGTAGACAAGGCCACAAGTCAAACAAGCATTATCTTATTAATGAGCAGGCATAAATAATGTGTTGCCAAGGCAGTTCATTTTCTGTAATAGAAAGAGTAACAATCTTAGCAGGTAATGAAATACAAATGAACAGGCATAAAATTATAAAATAGCATGCATAAAAAAGAACTATGTGGAAAAAAAAACAATAACAGTGAAAAAAAAACTTACACAATGACTAAAACCAAACATAAACCTCTGCATGGGTCCACTTTTATACTCCATATTGTTCAAAAGCAATGCCCAAGATGACAATATTTCCGTAGTTATTTCTACATCTTGTTTCATACTCAACACATCTTCTTTTACCAAGGCAGATGTCATAGTATATAAACAATAAAACTCCCTGCAAAAATTAAATACGTGAATAAAAACATAAACCTCTTAATGGAACAAAAACAAACTTTTTACATTTAGCATAAAAACTTACCCTTTATCATTGTCAGAAAATGCCTTTGAGAAACAAAAGTCAATAAGATCTTTCTCATCTCCTTCATACTATGCATTAGTTTCGTGTGACTCCGCATAAACTCTGAACAATACGGAATATCAAAATTAGGATTTCCACAATCCAAAATACACCCCATATCATAGTTGTATGAAACATAGTGAAGTGGCGTATCCTTGCTTTTATCAACTAAATTATCCAGTGACGCATCCTTGGAAATTGTATCAACTAAATTATCCAGCGCCTTATCTTCAGTTGTATTTCCTTCATCTTTATTTGAATTTCCTTCACAATCTTCTTGTTCATCAGTTTCAGGGATTATAGAAAAAGTAGTAACAGGACCAACACTGATTTGCTGATTAGCTTGCACATCTAAACGTTGATACTCCATTCTATCAATATTATGCAGAATAGGTGCTTGATGCTCAGTATATTGGCCCTCAGTTGCTTGATGTGCAACTTCTTGTTCTCTTTCATTTCCCTCAGAAAAACTGATCCATTTCAGTTGCTTGATGTGCAAATTGTTGTCTTTCATTTCCCTCAATATCTGGATCATCATTTTCCTTTCTAGAAGAATAAAAATCTTGTGATGACAAAAGCTCAAACAAAGACAATGGTCCTTTCTTATTTTTCTCCATAACATTCTTAATAAGAGTATCAACCATCATGTACTCTTGACTTCCCCACTGATCCATTTCAAAAAAGTCCTTGTCAAAAATATCATTATCAACATCAGCCTCCTCCTCCTTCTCATGCTCATTCTGATTATCCTTTGCCTTTGACTTTTGAATAGAAGTAACCCTTGATATATGGTTAATTATAGCAGTTTTTATATCTTGTTCAAGAATATTCCATGATTGTCTAAGAGCCTACAAGAAAAAAATTAACAGTAAAAACAAATGAATAACCAAAATTCATGAAATTCACAAATTCATGAGCAGGCATTCTCAAATTCAAATCCATGAGCAGGCATTCACAAATTCATGAGCAGGCATTCTCAAATTCATGAACATGCATTCTCAAATTCATAAGCAGGCATATTTTAAACTACGAATAAGATAGTATAATGCAATGGCAAGGCCACATCAAACATAAAATTATAAAATAGCAGGCATGAAAATACTAATGAACGGGCATAAATTTATAAAACAGGAGACATGAAAATACTAATGAACAGGCATAAATTTATAAAACAGCAGGCATGAAATTATAAAAGAACAGGTGGTCATTAATTTGGCCTTTGTAAGACAGGACAAGACAGAGAAGGCATACCTTACAAAGCAAACAGGCACTAGAATACATGAACAGGCATTCTCAAATTCATGAGCAGGCATATTTTATATGTACCCAAGGCAGTTCATTTCCAGCTTTATTTTTTATACGATCATGGCCAAGGAAAGGCCACCAGTCAAGTAGGCATAACTCATATTTCATAACAGGCATTCTCAAATTCATGAGCAGACATAATATTTTGAACAAACAGGCATTATAATATGAAAAAGAATGCACACTACAAGAAAAAATTAATAGAAAAAACAAATGAATAACCAGACAATAAAATATTAAACAACAGGCATAATATAAAGGAAGGAGAAGGCACTTACTTTGTCATTGTCTTCTGCAACACCTTCACCATCAATCAAAGGTGCAGCCTTAATTTCCAAAACCGTATTATCAACACCTCCATCACCTTCTGCATCACCACTACATTTGCTAATTGGGTAAACATTTTCCAACATGATCAACTGCCCCCACCCAATTTTTGACTCATTACTAACCCTTAATTTTAGTTTCTCAACAGTCCAATGTTTAATCAACGGCAACTCAATAGGTTCTACATCACCTTGGAATGGAAATCTATGCATGTACGCTATAACCAATAGAAGTGTACAACCGCTGCAAGACTTTGCTTTACTCAGACTCTTATATCTTGTCACACCATCACATAACTTGTTAAGAACATATTTACACCAATCATACTTTCTAATTTGATTCACATCTTCAACCACGCCCAACAAAGACATATCAATTGCCTTTGTTACAACATGACCAAGGACAGTAGCAACAACAATCAGCACAAACAACTGCTTAAACTCACCTCCTCCATCAGTTAACTGCTTCATACGTTCCTTAATACGATTAGCAGTAAGACCATCCTTTACACGTCCAAAAGTTTGAATATAACGCTCCTTCAACACAGAATCTGAAACTGAAGACTTCCTAAACACATCATTCTTTGAACCCATAGGAAGACAAAGTATATCATACACATCTTTGGTTGTAATACAATACTTGTTCTTTTTAATTCTTTGTATACGGCTAACAGGCTCAAATCTATCAACAAGATAATGCACAAGTCCTAGAGGCAATCGGCTGAGTTGAAGATCTAATAAACCACCAAATCCTATAGAAACCACATCTTTTTTCTATACAGGTGTTAACTCAAGTTCAACAAGTTTTAATGGTGTACAATTATGCTCTAATAAACGTTTCTCAGAATCATCAACCCCAAATTTTGATGATTTCTTCTTTCTATCAACATTAATATCAACATCATAACTTTTGCGCTTACTAGAATCTGCATAAAACATATAATTATAAAACAGCAGGCATGAAAATAATAATGAACAGGCATAAATTTATAAAACAGCAGGCATGAAAATACTAATAAACAGGCATAAATTATAATTTAAATCAATTGACAGGCATATATCACATTAGAAACAGTCAAATAAATGAACAGGCAACAGGCAACAAAATAATACACATTCGAAACAACCGGTGGTAGTCAACAAATTGTTCATATTCTGAAATGAACACATTCGAACTCAAAAAATACACAATCGAACTCAAAAAAATACACAATCGAACTCAAAAATTTCGAAACCTAGGTTTAAAAACAAGCATTTGAAATGAGCATTTGAACTGATAAATTTACCATCGCGCCGTCGTTTACTCCGAATTTCTCCACTCATGGCTTCAAACTGATGCTAGGATTTGAAATATGATAAATTTTTAGGAAATTTGAACACGAAATAATGAAAACTGAAAATCATTGAATGAACAGAAATGGCGTTGATAATTTAGACCGGGAAATGGCGTCTCACATTATTTACAAGTTTGCCACCGCCTGGTCTAAAAAATATGTTCTGTCTAAAAATAGGTTCTACGCTGGACTAGCGTAGAACTTGTTCTACCCAAGATTTTGTGTTTTAAAATACGTCATTTATTTTCGATCGAACTAAATAGAAAGTGACAGAGAGAGTATCATTCTCAAAATCTCAATATATGAATTCAAGGGGCTCTCCAGACTATAGTCTCTTTTAATAAAGGACTCATTTGTCCAATTAAGTTATTGGGCTTTATAGATTTACCTATTCAGAAACCAATAATTGTTTTGGGTATCTAACTGACACCCTAATAAGTCTTTTATTAATGGGATAATGAATGGAATAATGGTTTGGGTTAAAAATTGTCACCCCTAGTTTTTGCCTTCTTTGTTCTCAACCGAGTATGATTGATAATTGAGAACAACTGAGAACATTATACAAAATTGAGAAATTACGATAAATTCTCAGTTGTTTGGTCATCATAGTTGGTTTTCGAAATTGATCATGTTGTTAGTAGTTGACAACTGAGAACTTACAGATAAGTTCTCAATTGTTTGATCGTCGGAGTTGGTGGTCGCAAGAGTTGATCATGTTCTTAGTAGTTTAGTTGACAACTGAGAACTTACTCATAAGTTTTCAGTTGTTTGGACACCGAAATTGGTGGTCACCAGAGTTGATCGTGTTATTAGTAATTTAGTTGACAACTGAGAACTTACTACAAGTTCTTAGTTGTTTGGTCGCCTGAGTTGGTGGTCGCCAGAGTTGATCATGTTTTTAGTAGTTTAGTTAACAACTGAGAACTTATTTATTTGGTCGCCGAAGTTGATCGTGTTTTTAGTAGTTTGGTTGACAACTGAGAACTTACTTATAAGTTATCAGTTTGGTAGTCTCCGGATTTGATTGTGTTCTTAGTTGTTTAGTTGACAACTAAGAACTTACTGAAAAGTTCTCAGTTGTTTGGTCTCCGGAGAGGTCGCTGGAGTTGGTGATCGCCAGAGTTGATCGAGTTCTTAATAGTTTAGTTGACAACTGAGAACTTACTGATAAGTTCTCAGTTGTTTGGTCGCCGAAGTTGATCGTGTTATTATTAGTTTACTTGATAACTGGGATCTTACTGATAAGTTCTCAGTTGTTTGGTCATTGGATTTAAAAAAAATGTTGCAGGAGTTGATGATCGCCGAAGTTGGTGGTTGCCGGAGTTGTTGACCGGAGAAGATGGGGATGGGTGGCCTAAGGTGATGGTGGTCGGAGAGAAAGTAAACTTATAAGGAGGGTGAACATAGTAAAATGATGGGAGGGTGAACTTAGTAAAATGAGAAGAAGAGTTTACTCATTAAGCTAGGGACTAAATGGTATATGATTAGATAAAATATTCCTTGTCTTATAAGGTAAAATAGGTAAGTTTGAGGGATTATATGGTAAATCTCTCTTGCTTATTTACTACTAACTAGGGTCTAGGGATGACAATTTATCTATACCTGCCTCGCAAAAAAAACTATTTAAATAACCCGCCGGGTTTGTGTTCGAATTCGGTATAACACTCTGAATCGAGGGGATCGAACCCGACATACTACTGTGTATGCGCTGTTATTTTAGGCCTTTTTATACCTTGTAATGCATTTTTACCTAAATTTACCCGCAACCCACCTCCCACCAATATAAGCAAAAGTTAGTCAGATTTTAGGGCCTTACAAGATACAAACTACATCTCATGTCATCTTTACGGTGGTGGCTTTGAAGAGAAGCACTAGCAACATAGAGACTATTGGGGTTGAAGCTAAAACCAAGTATGAAGGAGCGGGACTGCACGGAGGAGAAAATAACGGAGGAAAGAACTTTGAGAAACATGCGTCCAAGGGTTTTAGGTGCATTGTTTGCTCTGAGCCCAATTCAGGAATTGGAAAAATGGGGCTATGCATGCAAGGCTCTAGGCCGCATAGGGGAAAAAGGTCCTACGCACCCAAGAGCCCAGGGCGCGAATCTGTTTTCCTTTTTTACGTAGGATTCTTTTCTTGGGAAGTAATTAATTCTTTGTAGGTTTAAGTTTGTACCCATTATAAGTCAATTGACAACCATAAACATATTGTAACACCAAATGATATTATTGAGAATAATATAGAGGCTTAGTAGACCCCCAGATTGGTTGATTTGTTCGACAAACCAAGTTAACAAATCATGTTCTTGTGTGTGTACTGTGTGATTTATTTTGAGTTCGTGTGTGTTCTTGTTTCTTGATAGTTTTGGGGTCAATATCCCAACACCTGGTACCAGAGCTGGGTTTTGATCCAAGTTCTATAGATCGTTCTAGGGTTTGTCTTTGGATCGAGGGGTGTTAGTGGGGACTTTGAATAAGCAAATGAGATGGGTAACAATACGTTGATAGGGATGTTCAATGGAACAAATCAAGTTTGGAAGAAAAGGAGAGAAGATTACGTCTAGAGTAAAGATCTACATGTTCCTTTGGAGGCGAAACCAAACAATGTTGAAGACGCGAAGTGGGCTGTTTTGGATCAGAAAGCGTTAGGGGCTGTGAGGCAAACTCTATCTTAAAGTGTACTGCATAATACATTGGAGGACAAGACAACTGTTGATTTATTGCAGATGTTATCAAACATGTATGAGATGCCATCGGCTTCAAACAAGGCTCATCTAATAAGGAAATTGTTGAACATGAAGATGGTGGAGAGCGTGTATATAACTATTCATGTAAGTGAATTAAAATATATCATGGCTCAGTTAACTTTTAGTTGGTGTAACTATTGATGACGAGGTACAAGCCTTGATTTTACTATCATCTTTGCCGAATAGTTGGGAGACGACTGTTGTCACGATGAACACATCAGTAGATAAGATAAAGTTGAATTTTAGCGATGCAGATGTAATTCTTGGCAAAAAGGTTCACAGGAAAATAAAGGGGGAGCCATTGAGGGGGGGGGAGCGGATCAAAGTCTAAGGGTTTAAAGACAAGGGACAAGAAGTTGGTCAAGTGCTATAACCACGGGAAGAGGGGACACTTCAGGAAGGAATGTCCAGAGTTAAATGGGGAAGTGAATGCTGGTGAAGAGATTGCAGATCATTAGTTTTGTGTGAGAACAGTTGGATAGATTCGTGGATTCTAGATTCCGGTGTTACGTACCTTTTGTGCAGTAGTGTAGATGGAATGGAGCGGTATATTTTAGGCATTTTTGGGTTTGTTATCTTGAATATGACAATCTGATGAAGGTTGTGTGGAAGGGGGATATTCGAGTCAAGGCACCAAATTGAACTGTTATACTATTGCGTGATGTGCCACATGTTCCAGATTTGAAGTGGAATCTAATTTTTGTGGCGCGATTGGATGAAGAAGGTTGTGTGGTTACCTTTGGAAATTTGGCATGGAGGATAACCCATAAAGCTAACTTGGTAGCTTGAGGTTGGATGAATAAATTGTTGAATACCACATACGATGGCCACATGGGGGATCCGAGAAGGAGTCCAAGATGTGAAGATGGCGATGCCGAGTGGGCCATGATCAGGGAATAATTTTGCTCAAGAAATCGGTATGTTGGATCGTGGGCTGATGAATCACGCCGGCCAAAAATATGGACATGAAGTCAACAACACCAACACTAGGACAGGGTCCATAATTGGGAAGCGTGTGATATACCCCCGATCCGATTTGGCACTCGACAACTTGGAGTTTGAAATGATTTTTGGGATTGGGTCAATCATAGCGGACTTAAAAATAAACGGAGTCGCCACGCCATTTTAGTTTAGGGCCAAAACTTTGAAAAATGCCTGAAAATAGAGAAATGAGTTCGGAGGTCACGTTACACTCCGGGAAGAACATTTGACGTTCACCCGGAATGCCTCGTAACACAAGTCTTCCAAACTTGAAACAATGTGTGTGTGTGTTTTGACAAGGTTTGACTTAAAGGGACTTTCTGGAAATAAAATAAATCTGCTGGACTGAACTGGAAAATGGTTTTAAAACTGTGCTAAAAAACAATAGAAACTGAAAATTGTATACAAATGACAATATCTTCCGCGTGGATGATTTTGAGATACAACATCATCCACGCGAATCAGCCTGCAATTTAAATTTTTTATAGTTTCTCAGTCGGTCTCTGTAATTTCCAAAAATTTAACTGGACTTACAGAGTTAACTGGTACTGTAACTGAAAAACAGGAAAACAAAGAATGTTTGATTTTTGGCATCCATGCTTGTCCTCTTTCCCTAGGCTTTGATTAGTGTCTCACTGATTATATTTAGTGATGATCAACTATATCAAGCCATCCCGGGGGCACATTAGGACTTGAAAGCATGTCATTTGCAAGGAAAAGGGGGATTTAGCATGAAAGCAAGTTAATAAGCAAAGATGTGCTTAGAATGAAAAGATTAGGTCAAGATGTATCAACTTTAGAGTAAGATCTCTAAGGTGGTCACAAGAAGGACCATCCTTGAGATCTAGGCTCAAGTGTATCTCTTACATCTTTGTATGACCAAATTATGTAAGTTTAGATGATATTCATCCATGGAAAGGTTTCCAAGGTGAGCATCTTAGACTAGGAAGGGACATTTACAAGAAAGTAAACAATATAGACCACTTAAGATGATCATCTATGGAGATTGGCTCCAAGATGACCACATTTTAGGCCAAGTAAAAAAGTAAAGACTAGTAAGGTAAAAGGGGACATGGGAGATGACATAATAAAATATGGATCTCTTGTAGAAAATCATCCATGGAGATGAACTCCATGGAGATCCTCTTGGATCCTAGGACAAGGAGGAAGGGGGATGAGCAAAAAGTAAGTAAACAAAATTACATCATTTAGACATGAAATGGATGCATGAATAAAGGAGTTTTAAGTAGGGAGCATGAGGGTTTACCAATGGTTACACCCTATTTCTTGGATTAGTGTTTAGGGCTTGAGGAGTTCAAGGCTTAGGTAGGATTTTGTAGTGGATTTGGGGTTGGTTTTGATGTTGGATTTGTGGAATGTGAGTGTTTAAGGCTGTTTTGAGGGTTGATTTTGGCAGAGTAACAGTAGGGAAGTGTATTTGTTGCTTTTGAAAATGAAGGAGAAGGGCTCAATTTATAGGTTGGCCAGGGGTACAAAATCATTCGCGTGAATGATTTTGACATGCTGAATTCATCCGCGCGGATAAGATCGTCAGCGTGCCTGGTTTTGCAGAAAAGTGTTTTGGCAGCTTTTTTAATCCTAGCTAAAAGGTCTTTCCTCATTCAAATTGTCCAAAATAATGCCCAAAATTCCCCTAAATGATTATAAATCATTAAATTGGGCTGACGGATCACTAACGACCCAGATTGGGGCATTTACAGTAGCCCCTCGGCAACGGTACTTCCAGGGGAAGTGGGGTCATCGACAAAAGTGAGGATCCCAATCTGGCAAGCTTTACCTAGATGGGCGAGGAGGTGACCGAAGCAGTCGGACGGCTGGACCCTTTTAAAGATTTCCTACGTATCCCGTACGGGAATCAAGCTTATCGTAGTTCGGATCTTGCGGGGGAAAGGAGTGACCAAGGTGGTCAAATGGCTGGACCTCACTACCGCAGACGTACTTTTGTTGCCGAAAATGGACTCGACTAACGAAGGCACACTTTTGTTGCCAAAGATGGACTCGACTAACGAAGGCGTACTTTTGTTGCCGAAGATGGACTCAACTAACTAAGGCGTACTTTTGTTGCCGAAGATGGACTCGACTAACGAAGGCATACTTTTGTTGCCGAAGATGGACTCGACTAACGAAGGCATACTTTTGTTGTCGAAGATGGACTCGACTAACGAAGGCGTACTTTTGTTGTCGAAGATGGACTCGACTAACGAAGACGTACTTCATCACCGCAGACTTGCTTTGTTGCTTAGCTGGGGAAAATTCTGGCTTACGATGATGTAAGTACCCAAATCTGGCTCATGCCTTCCGGTTAATTTTCCCGGCAATTTCGGTAAGTTTCCCGGTAATTCCCCAGACCTTCCCAGCGTTCCGGAAACATTCCGGAACTGTTTTTTATTAATTAAGGGCTGAAGGGAGCCTTCCTAATTAAGAAAACACGTTTTTCTTAATTAGGAAGAAGGTTCTAGAATAATGCCACCTTGCATGTTTCTAGAATGCTGAGTCATTGTGGATAAGCCCGCACGGCTGCATTAGCCCAAGGTCTCTGGCCGCACGGCTTCATTAGCCTTATCCAGACTGCCTATAAATAGAGCCCTCCTCTACCCATTTCAAGACACAACAACAATACACACAATCCATAGCAATACACTCAGTCACTCCCAAGACGTGAAGAATATTGGTGAAGGCTCAAGAAGGTGAAGAAGAAGGCCAAGAAGCTCCCTCCCTCCTCCTTGAAGATCCAAGACCAATCTCTCCTCCTAGCTCCGACCAAAGAAGCAAAGGAAGCAATTGGTAACCTCGCACGCCCTAACCTTGCTTTTAATTGATATACTTGCTCATTGCATTCATATATCTTGCTTGGGACTTGGCATTCATAGTTAAAGATCACATCTTTATCACCCTTTTCCCTTTTGCATGCATTAAGACCTCATTTGTCATAAAAATGTAGTCTTTTTCATAAAGGTGTATCCTTTGCACCTAAAACTCCCATTTTCAAATAAAAATGTCATTTTTATGCATCATTTGCATATAAAAATCCAATCTTTTCAATAAAAATGCATCCTTTGCATTCAAAACCCCTTGTTCAAGCATCATTTGCTTTAAAGACCATGTCTTTACCATAAACTAGCATCATATGCTTTTCAAAATGCAATCTTTATGCATCATTTGCATAATGAATGCCAATTTCTTCAACAAAAATGCATCATTTGCATAAAAATCAAATCTTTATGCATCATTTGCAATAAAGATTATTTCTTTAAACTAAGTGCATCATTTGCAACCCAAAAATGTCATCTTTTCATTAAAGTGTCAATTTTTTCATCATGCATTTCCCCTTTCCCCCAACCTTGGAACGGACCGGTGTAAAAGATCCTATCTTTACATCGTTCCTTCCATTAAAGGTTCCATATTTCTTTAGAAAGGGATACCTTGAACCCTATATCTCCGATTATCGCTTAAGAAAGAGTATGAAGCCTCCATACGAGCTCGACCGTCTTAAAGCGTAGGATTGATGGGCTAAGGACCCTCCTTTCCTAAAGAACCTCATCTTTGACCAAAAGAGAGTCATTCTCTCGATCACGCAAGTCCCGAGGGTCCCGAGGTTAAAATGCGATGATCACAAGTCATAAGATGAGGACGGGATCATAATCCCAAATACATAAAATTCCAAGAAATCCCGAGCGACAACCAATAAATGGTTTGTACGTCCGGAAGACGACTTGGGACATTCCCCCCTTATTTTCAAACACATGCACACAAGAAAGCACGCAAGCAAGCACAATTAATGAAATCATGGGAGACTTGCTCCGGCAAGGCACCTTGGGTGAACGCCAAACGTTCTTCCCAAGGGGTAACTTAACCTCCGAACCCATAAAACCTTTTTTTCAAAGTTTTGAGGTAATCAAAATGGCGTGGCGACTCCGTTTTTTCAAATAACTCGGATGTCTTCAAACTCGCGTGAATCCAACACAAAATTTGGGCACCACATTCACAGTTTGGCGACTCCGCTGGGGACATACCCAAAGGAGAAAAGCTTTTATTTTCAAAACAAAAAATCGATACTCGGTATATAGGTGGAAACCACTTACCCTTCCTGTACACTCCCTGACGTGGGAGTTGGGATAACCGGTGGTTTAACAATCCACGTACCAGTACCCCTTTTCGAAAAAAAATAATTTTGAAAAAAAAATAGAAGAAAGCTTTTCCCTTTGAGCGGGTTAGACTCCCATCGCCGATTTCATTAATCATGCTTGCTTTCTTTACCATGCATTGCATCATTTGCATCTTGGAATCTGTGCATACTTTGAAACGGGAAATAACCCGAAAAATAGCAAAAGGAGTGGAACCTGGAAAATTGATCCATGCAGTCGTACGGCTCAATCCTCATTGGATTCTGACCGGGCGACCTCAGTGGCAATTCCATCAGGAAAAATCATGGTTAATCGCGATCCTAGCGGCTTGGGGCTACTCGGCTTCATGACGGGGGCTCCCAGAAAATTTACGTGCTTACGTGTTGCATTTTCCCCCGTCCCGAAAATCATTCCTTTAAAACACATTTATGAAAATCTCTGTTTTAACTCAAAAAGGAACGTTTTTAGGAGACCGCACACTACGCGCACCTGATATATATCCTGTACACTTTGCACGCACGTCCTTCAAACCCGAGGGTGGTTCAGTGCGATCCACGGACAACCTTACAATGCTCCCGGGCGCGCACGGAATCATCCCAACCTCCCCATGGCGGCCCGGTGTCGACCAATGCACAGTCCGTGTCACACGTTTCAAAAATCCGTGACTTTTGGTTGGTTTTTGGTCTAGTCCGTGTCATATAGCCCAGTTGCATACCCACGTAAAGGTCAAGCCTTAGTTCATAACGGAAGAAGAACTCTGCCAAAATTCCGACAAGGAAAAATTGGCGAGATCTCGACTCCGACATTAACTATTGACCTTGACCTGCACGGAATGCGTAAGAGTCAAGACCGAGTCTTTGCCAACAAATCAAAAGATCTTTCGCTCAAGCGAAGCTCTGCTAAAATTCCGACAAGGAAAAATTGGCAAGATCTTGACCCGGCATTGACTTCGATTCTAACTCACGCCCGGCGTATGCAACGAAGTTCAATGTGACACTGTGTCATCCGGCTTTTGCCGCCCGACCTATGCCTATTATATTCTCGGACATTACCGAAAGTCAAAACGTCATTCGCTCAAGCGAAACTCTGCCAAAGATCCGTCAAGGCAGAGAGACGAGACTTTCCCGGTATTGCCTTGACTATAACCCGCATCGCTCGTGCGTTGAAAGGTCCTATGACCCGCTAGACCCGATAGGAGCGTTCTTTACTCTCGGTCGGTGGGATCCGCGTGCCCTATAGGACCCTCGCCCGGGGCTGTCCACCCTGGGAGGTCGAAATACAGGTGGAATACGAGGGGCTTATAGACGTAGTGACGGAACCCACTGATCCAGGATCTAGAGTAGTCATAAAAAAAAAGAAGGGCAGAATCCCTTTTCCAACCAAATAGATATTAATAAAAGACACTGTTTTAAGTAAACTTGAAGATTCTAATTTGCATATTGCTTGAGCCTTCAGCCTAAACACCTACCCCGAGTCTAAACCTTTCCTATCCCTTTCCCGCAGCGAGAAAGAAGTGGGTGAGAACACCGGGTCAGCGACTTGTTAGCGCAGAATCCTCGAGATAGTTCGCGAGAATCCTCGGTTTCGAGAGTCGAGAATGGCCGATTTGACAGAGAACAAGTCTTTGGTTTGGGTAACCGGATGACTAGGGAAGAAGAGCTAACCTTAGCCTGGAAAACGATCGTAAGGCCCATGAGGAACGGCAAGCCACGCTCATTGAAGCGCTTCGTCGTCATGGAGTTCAAATAGTGAGTCGAGCCCAACGGTTCCTTGGTGATGATAGAAGATGAGCCTCCGAAGCGGCCATCTCGGCTCCATCAACCTATAACCAATGCCCTCCTCCATCCTCATACGATCCCTTATCCCGAGATTACCCCTCTTGATCCTTTCCAACATCTCAAGCCATCGGGATCCCAACACCCTCACCTCCTCAAATGAGACCCGGCTTTGTTCCCTATCAACGGAAAGCAAACGCCTCGGCTATCCCGGTTACGCGGCCTCTGCATTACCCCATGGGATTCACTCCCTCTCCTCGGTATGGGCCATCCCGAGGTATTCCCTAGGCCTCAAAATCAGCTCAATGATCCTTTCAATTCATGTCACGCCACGAGATCTTCCACCTCCAACTTTGCCAAGCACCCCGGGAGGTTCCGTATCCTTTTCCTACTTCGGAAATTATGAGCCTAATTCCTATGCCTCCGGCCCGATCTCACGGGAACACGGGACTGGTCAAGTTTACACTTACTTCCCCTCCAAAGATCCCCAAGCCTTGGTACCGGCTACCACTTTGTGCCACCTCTTTGTCCTTCCACCCAAATCGGATAAGCCTTCTCCGGAATCGAGCAATCCTAAACCATTCCCGACTCCGACATGGCTTGGCTAATGGAACAAGTTAGGTCCATGCAAGAGAAGTTTGGGGAAATAGACACCAAGAGGACGGCATACCGGATCAGATCCCGGCCAAAGTTGTCCCTCTCCCTCCAAAATTCCGAATGCCGAGAAATTGAAAAGTTCAACGGCAGCGATTGTCCCGGACTCACATTGAAAGCTACATTCTTGCCATGAGAGCCAAAGATTGTACACAACAACAAATGGCCGATCATTTTCGGTTATCATTAAAAGGTTCGGCTCTTAGGTGGTTCTGCATGTGAAACCAGAGGCCCGAGCTACTTGGGACCGAGATCAAGGAAGCGTTCTTAGAAAAGTATAAGGCCAATTTGAATTGGGAAACCAGCCGGAATGACCTACGGGGTACCCTACAACGTTCGAGATGAGCCGATAAGTGAATTCTACAAGAGATGGAATTGGAAGCTCGGTGAAATGATGACCCCACTCAATGAAGAGGAACAGATGGAGATCTTCCAATCTTGCTTGAAACCTCAACTAAGAGTCCAAATTGGCAATTACTACTATCGACCTTCGGGCAATGGTAAATGCCGGCACCAAATTTGAGAATGCCTTCAATATGGCCCCGGCCACAGGCGGCCGGTTCTTACCGTTACAAAGCACCGGTGTCAAATGCCCCATCCTTTGCGAAAGGAAAAGAAGTGATTGGCGTTAATTACATTCGAGAATGAGAAAGCGGGACGGGAATGCGAGCCAAGGCTGTTGCCAAAGCCAAAGCTCCCTTTCTATCTGGCTGAAGATTTCGGAATGCCACTAGAAAAGGTCTTCGACGGTTTGGTAGCCCAAGGACTCATCGAGACCTTTGGAAAATTGGAAGCCCAGAACCCCAGTATCGAGAATGGACGAGACCAAACACTGTCGCTTTCACAATTATCATGGCCATAACACTAATGATTGCACCTACACGAAGTTCCCGATCTCTCGCCTAGTTGAAGAAGGCAAGCTAGAACCACCTCGGGGTCCCAATGTGGTCAAGAATCCTCTTCACTGCTAACAATCGAGTCAACATGATCGAGTTCGGAGGAACAAATGGAAACGGTTTTGGAAATCCAGAGGTCATAGATATCCCGAAATTCAATGTTCCTTATCTTTGAATTACAGGGAAATGGAAAGATCGATTAATGCCGCCGCCATGGAGGGACAGTTTGGACCCATAGTCGGACTGATTTCGTTAATGTTGTCGAGCTCGGCCTCTTTTCTACGACATCGAACAAGTAACCATGGTCAAGATTACGAGAAGAAAGGCTCACTTATGAAGGCTGCGAGTTTGAAGTAAAACAAGCCATGTTAATGAAAGTCTCTCCGTAACCCTTCATTACCCATGATGAGCATAATGTGTTTGTAATGGCTCTTACTACTCCCGAGGATCATTCCCAACCCCTGTTTGGGGAAAAGGTAGAGAGAAGAATGAACAAGCCGAGAAGACTTTTGGGATGAAGAAAGCCGTATCTCGAATCTTTGAAAGCACAACCGGTCCTCTTGCCCCAAGGTACAAATGGATGAAGTTAAGTTCGTAAAGGAGATTCCGCCGGATCGGCAGTACTTCCTATGGAATTGGTGTCGAAAAAGGCAATAATGATCCAGAGTGCACAATCAAATGACAACGGCAAGACTGCTACTCCCGAGGCAACGGCAAGAAGGAGTGAGATCCCGGTCCAACCCTTGTCAAGTCCCCCTCGAGTCAATAAGTAGCGTAGGGTCCGAGTCAGCATTGTCTATTCGGTCGAGTCGGGAATCTTTGAATTCCAGTCCTCGAGTCATCCGAAGGCCTCACGTCCGAGGATTATGAAAATGTAATCGATGTCATCTTTCCCCTTATCTTGAATGAAATGACAAATCTTTCGATTATCCTCTTATTGCCAACTTAACAAATGATAAATTAACTCAAAACTTAACAACAAGTTAATAATGAATCATTTGAACAAGATGCAAACACACTAAACGAACAATACATTAAAGAAATCTTTAAGCGAGGTTTCGTAAAAGAGGAAAACCGGGCCCAAGTCTGCGAGGAGGTTTTGATAAGTGTGAACTTGGGTACTATTGAGGAACCTAAAGAGACACAGATTGGAAGCTTCTTCCGGGGGTTGAAAGGGACGGATTGATCGAGTGCTCGGAGAATACGTCGACGTGTTTGCATGGTCATACAAGGATATGCCGGGGCTAGACAGTTCGATAGTAGAACACATAATCCCTCTAGCACCGAGATGCTAAGCCGATAAGCGTAAGCGAGAAAGATTAAGCCGGAATGGTCTCTACAGTCAAAGAAGAAATTGAGAAGCTACTGCGGGTAGGGTTCATCGTAGTCATTGAATACCCGACATGGTTGTCCAACATCGTGACCGTAACCAAGGCCAATGGGAAGGTGCGGCTTTGTGTGGATTTCCGAGATCTGAACAAGGCCGGCCCAAAGACGACTACCCTCGCCAAACATAGACATCACTGGTGGACTCCACCGCCAACTACGAAGTCAAATCCTTCGTTGATGGTTTTGCGAGCTCTGACCGGATCAAGATGGCCGAGGAAGACCAAGAAAAGACGGCCTTCACCACACCATGGGGAACCTCTTGTTATACGGTAATGCCATTCGGGCTCAAGAATGCCGGGGCTACGTACGAAAGGGCGACCGCGCTTTTTCATGACATGATCCACAAGGAGATTGAGGTCTACGTAGATGATATGATAATCCACTCCAAAGGAGAGGGTGGGCGGCACTTTGTTGACCTACGAAAATTCTTTGAGAGGTTGAGACGGCATTCCATGAGACTAAACCCCGCCAAATGCACCTTCGGAGTGACAAGGGGAAAAGTGCTTGGGTATATGGTCACGGAGCGAGGTATAGAAGTTGACCCCAGAAAGATCAAAGCCATCATGGATATGAGGCCACCTCAAACCCAGACGAAGTCAAGAGCTTCATGGGTAAATTGCGGTACATCGGCCGTTTCGTCAATCGGTTGACCACTATGTGCGAGCCCATCTTCAAGCTCATGAAGAAGAATGTGGACACAGAATGGACCGAAGAATGCCAAGATGCCTTTGACCGGATCAAGGCATACTTAGTACATCCCCCATACTATGCCCCCACATAGACGAAGCCTCTTCTGCTCTATCTCACCGTCACGGACACGGCGGTTGGGGCTATGCTTGCTCGGGAAAAGAAAGACTCTCGGGTAGAAAACGCCATTTACTTTGTCGGTAGGAAGCTACGGGGAGTGAGCTCAATTACTCGGCATGTGAAAAGACACTGTGCGGGGCCAGTGCAGGTAGTCGGCAAATTGAAGCATTATATGCGAAGCCCACCCTGTGAATTTGGTCTCGAAAATGGACTCCATCAAGTACATCTTTGACAAGCCTTCCCTCTCGATGCGTTTAGCGAAGTGGTCCTTCTTCTTGGCGAGAATACGACATCAACTATGTGACCGTAAAGGCCATCAAGGGTCAAGCATTGTCGAGATCACCTGGCGAATTTCCCGATAATGAAGACAGAGGGCACGAACCCCAATTCCCGAGATGAAGGGATCTTTGCGGTTGAGCACGAGAATAGATGGCAATTGTTCTTTGGACGGAGCCGCTAACAAAAGAGGAAATGGTGTAGGAATGCTATTGGTCGATCCGAAAGATGAGCATACCCCCATAGCCCTCAAGTTGAACTTTCTGCCACGAACAATGTCGCTGAGTATGAAGCTTTGCATTCTTTGGTTTGGAGGCCGCCTTAGAAAGAAATGTCAAGGAGCTCGAAGTTTACGGAGACTCGGCCACGATCATCAACCAAGTCTCCAACAAGTGGAAGGCTGTGGACCCTAATGCAACGGTATCATGCCCATATGGAGGAGTTGGCTGGACGGTTCGTAGAAGTGACTTTCCACTACTTGCCGAGGGAAAAGAACAGATTCGAAGATGCCCTAGCTACTCTAGCCTCATTGGTAGAGATCCCCGAGGAAAAGCTATAAAGCCCTTGAGTGGGTAGAAGAGAAGCCCCGGCCTTACATTATGAAGTGGACACAGGACCCGAGCCCATAAAGGAACCTTGGTACAATCAGTTACCAATTCCTCAAAGACGGAGAATCGGCTTTCGAGAGACGGAGAAGGTAGACCAAAAGAAGGTGTCGAGCCAAAAGCTTGCGAGCCACGAAAAGGTTGGCCTCCCATTATGTCATCCTAGGAGGCAACCCGTACAAGAAACGCTATCAAGGACCACTCCTCTTATGTGTCACTCAAGAAAGAGCCGGAGAGTTGATGACCGAAGTCCACAATGGTCCTTGCGGTCCTCACATGAATGCCGAGCCACGATGCAAGTGATCCTCGAGAATGGGTTACTCTTGGATCTCCATGGAGACAGGCTGCGTTCGGCACGTCCGAACTGCGACAAGTGCCGGCGGTTTGCCAACCTCAACCATCTCCCACCTCATGACACATCTTGCATGACGACTCCTTGGCCGTGTGCAACTTGGGGCATTGACGTGATAGGGAAAATAGCCCCGACCGGAAGCAATGGGCACGAGTTCGTGTTGGTAGCCATCGACTACTTCACCAAGTGGGTAGAGGCCAAGTCCTACAAGGTCCTCACTTCCGAGAAAAGTGGCCCGGTTCATCAAAGAAAACATAATGTGCGAGATATGGGGTGCCCAGCGAGATCATTTCGATAATGGGTCACACTTCGAAGGAGGCTGCGATAGGCTGCTGTCGAGAATTGAGTTACTCGCCACAAGTCGTCCCCGTACGAGACCTCGGACCAATGGAGGCTGTGGAAGGCTGCTAATAAGACACTCGAGCGGATCATCAGGAAGATGGCCACCCGTGGTCGTGATTGGCCCGAAAAGCTGCACCTAGCACTGCGGGGCTACTGAACGTCTGTCGGAAACAGCCACGGGAGAAACTCCTTTTGCCCTAATTTACGGGATGGAAGCGGTGTTACCGGTGGAGTTGGAAATCCCGTCATTAAGGGTCCTCTGGAAAACGGTGTCAATGAAGTAGAATGGTTGCGCGGCCGGCATGATGAGTTAGCCACCTTGACGAGAGAAGGCTAAAAGCCATGGAACACACCCGAGCCTACCGAGAGGCGAATGGCGGAGCGTTTGATAAAAGGTCAAGGCCGGAGACATCAAAGAGGGTGACTTAGTCTTTGAAAGTAAAGCCCCTACCGAGAGACAACCCCACAGGAAAATGGGAACCCGTCTGGATCGGCCCTTATGTGGTGCGTAAGATATTATCGGGAGGAGCCATGAAGCTTGCGAGACTTGGATGGCAATCCCTTTGTCCACCCAGTCAACGGTGATAAACTCAGAAGATACTATGTCTAATAAAAAAAAAAAAAGAAAAAATAATAAAAAAAAAAAAAAAAGTGCAAAAAGAGTAATACCCGGCTAAGTGAAAACCCCAAAAAGGGCGGTCTAGGCAAAAGACGGGGTTGCACATATAAAAAAAAAAAGAAAAAAATCTTAGTGCAAAAGAGTAATGCCCGGCTAGGTGAAAACCCCAAAAAGGGCGGTCTAGGCAAAAAACGAGTGCACACGAAAAAATTAGTTCACCAGAATGAACTACGTAGACCTGAGCCCCTTAGCCTTTCTTGTAAAAGGGGAACGTAGGCAGCCATATATGGTTCGGTCTAAACAATAAAAAAGGACGATTAAGTTTCCATGAAATATGTCCTGATCAATAAAAAAAAGAAGACATTTGAATTTCCATGAAATGTGTCTTGACTAATTTCTAAAATAATATTTCTTGTTCATTACAAGTTAAAAACTTCTTGATGAGTTCAAGCACGGTCTACCTCTTGACTCTGCTAACCTGCTACAAAGATCTAAAATACAATAAAATGCCTAAATAAATTAATGTGTTTGCAAAATGGCAATAAGAGAATCCTGAGAAAAGACTTGTCAGTCGTCATTCGCTGAGTCTTCTTTGGTCTTCTTCCCTTTTCCTCGGCCCCGTCGAGTCTTCTTCCTCTTTTTGTCTATGATGTCGATATCCCTCATTCCGACCGCTGGTATCCTCACTGGAGCCTCCACCAACCCCGTGTCAATGAGTGCTCTCTCTATCCGAGCACGAGTCCGCACCTCCTCCCTCTGAGCCTCAGTCAAAGGAGCGACCTCGGACAACCTATTGTACCGAGCCTCCATATCTCTGACCAAGTCACCTGACTGGTTATGGCAACTCGCCTTAGCCTCAGTCTCCCTTAGAGTCCTACTCGAGTCGCAGTCAGCTCCCAATAAAGCTCGACGTCTATCCTCCAAGATAACCTGAGTCGCTCCCATCTCCCTCTCGTACCAGTCCAAGTAGACGGTGGTCAAGATGGTGCTCTTCTGCTCCTGAAGATAGCCCTGGGTGGGAAAGCAGTATGTGTCCAAGCCCTCGAGAAGAAAGAGAAGCTGGCCGGATCCCTCATGTCCGATGACACCACCTCCATGGTCCGGATGTCCTCCCAGTCACTCAATGGCTCCTGTAAAGCCCCAAACTGCCTGGATACCAAGTAGGGTATATAAAAGGATGACCAGCAGAATCCTGGAACCCTCACAACATAAGACTCCTGAAATATCCTCCTGAGTACGCAACCTCCAATGTGGTATCCACCAACGGATGTCCGAAGTGGATAGCCTAGCCATCATCAGCTCCCAGCTACCCTATTCTGCCTGACCAGCCTATCGTAAGTGCGAGCTGGAACCTGAGAAAAGAAGAAAAAATCTCAGAAAAATCTCAGAAAATTGCAAAAAGCAGAAAATCTGAAAGCTAAAAAGGGAATAAGACCCTAAGAGTATACTCACAGTGCTATCAGGTGGCAGGGTATACTGGGGCTCCCTAGCATCGGGGACAGGTATCCTCATCCTCCTCGGCACTCCATGGACCACGTAGGACAGATGCGCAGGAGGGATCGGCGGGTCAGTAGGCTCATCCTCCCCATATCCACAGTGACCGCCGGCTTCACTAGCTTCGTGGCGTCCTCGGGCGGCGCTCCACAAACACGGCGTAGGGGGTGTCCATGTCAAAGTACTCCTCTGCAGCCACGCTTTGCACAGTACCTCGCTATCTCATCCTCTGGCCAATCCACAGGCTGTAGCATCCGTCTTTGGAGGATCCTGAGGAGTAATGGTGTCCAATGGAGGGACATGGCCATGCTGCCTCGAGAAACGGTCCCCCAAGTAAATGACATCGCAAGTCGGCCCGGTGAGCCACCTCCTGCGCCTCGTCACATCAATGGCATCTCCCGGCAAGATCTCCGGATACGCCCCAAGGGTAGAAGTCCACTCCGTCATGCCCGTCCACATTGATGGCTGGCCTCACCATTTTGTAGTCGAAAGTGATCCGGGTCTTCCCCGTGAATTTATCCCTCGCATCTCCCCTCCGGCGAACCATAGCGGGGAAGATGGTGACATCACTCTGCTGGTTCCAAGGAAAGAACCCGATCACCTCGCAAAACCAGGCCTGCATGTTCAAAACATCAAAAGGTCTTTCTCTCTCATAAAAGTCTCAGGAAAAGAGAAAAGAAAAAAAGAAAGGAGACTACCTCAAGGGCAAATGAGAAGCAGTCCATGGAAGCAGCTTTGTTCCGACTGTACATGTCCAACGAGAAGTACAACTCCGCCAATCCGGCCTCGCCCCAAGAGACCGTCCCTATCCCATCAACATCCTCCAGAGAGTCAAGGAGGCAAGTCATGGCCAGCGTCCCAGAATTAGCAAAGATAGTGACTGATAGCATCAACCATATGAATGCTCTAGCCAGTCTTTGGCGATCACATCATTAGCAGCAAAATTCTGCATGCAAGTCTGAACTGCCACCTCGACGTTCCGCGTCTCCATCCCCAGCCCCTTGGGAATCAGCTCAAACCCGACCAAAGCCTGGAACTCCTCAGCTGTAATATGGTCTCTCCAAGTCACGGGCCTCCCGGTGAACTGTAGGCCAGTAATAGCTGTGAAATCGGCAGGAGTCACTGTCAGCTCTCCCCAGCTCAGGTGAAAGCTATGGGTACTATCCCACCAGAACTCAGAAAGGGCCTGGACCAAGCCCTTGCTCTTAGAGGTGATATGGACACCCCTGCCGATAGCCTCGACGAATGAATCCAGGCCGGTAGCCCTCACCAAATTCTTGGGGTTCACCCCATTCTTCTCGAAATCCGGCATCCTCTGCCAAAGCTTAACTGCTATCTCCGATGGTCCTCTAGACTTGTTCTCCTGTAGACAAGCACAAAAAAAGAAGTGTCAGTCCTTCATCATTTTCAAAAGCATGCATATATTCACAAAAATGCACCTATTTTCAAAAGAAAAGCATTCACAAAAGTTTTTTTAGCATTATTTGCATCAAAAAACGCCTTTCATCATTTGAAACGCGTCATTGCTTTCCTAAAACACAAAATCACAATTTTCACAATTCT
Source organism: Adenophora triphylla var. japonica (assembly GCA_022495995.1). Lineage (NCBI taxonomy): Eukaryota > Viridiplantae > Streptophyta > Magnoliopsida > Asterales > Campanulaceae > Adenophora > Adenophora triphylla. The sequence goes on from JAFEMH010005377.1 coordinate 131,635, forward strand.
TTGCACATAAGCATTATTCTTTCAAAAACGGCATGCATGAATCATTTTCATCTTCCAAAATCATGTTTTCTCATTGAAAATCAGAATTTTGACCTAGTTCTAGCACAAGGCAAGAACTCCGTCTCATATTTTGAAAATTCTCATTCTTACTTCATTTTGCGAGAAAAAAGTGAGTCATTCTCATAATTTTCATCAAATAAGTTGCACATTGCATATTCTTAGCCTTATAGGTTATTCATCAATGTCTCAAAGTCATTCAAAAATCCTAGAAAATTCCTAAAATTTAGGTCAAGCCCTATATCATTCAAAAATCAAGCAAAATCATCGGATTTGAGCAAAATGAGAATGCTTACCCCAACCGATCGCGGGTTCGTTGATTTATGCTCCCTTCTCCCCGGGTAAAGCTCCGATGGAGGCGTAAGGAAGTCATACTTCCTCTCCGTCCGAACGAGCTCCTTTCTCCTCCTTCTCGCAGCCGCGGAGATGTTCCTTCTTGCTTGCCTCGGTATGGGATTGCCCTCCGGATCCATTCCAATCGATAGAAGCAAAGGGAATTGAAGAATTTTTGAAGAAATTCTCTCCTTTCTCTCTCTCTTCCTCGGCGGTTCTTGGCGGCAATAATGCCCAATGCCCGTTCAAACTGTTTTAAATAATCTGGAAAAACAGGTCTCTAGCCGTACGGCTCCTTTTTCTCCATCTCATGCCGGGCGGCTTCATTCGCTACGGCGAAATTACAATCCCGCCTGGACCTTCCACTTGAGCATGCAATTTCCGTTATCTTTTAACCAAGATAACATTTTTTTCAGAAAATATCCCTTATCTCTTTAGCAATCAAGCTCTATTCCCAGTCGCCTCCGTTAATTCCGTTATAACGGGATAACGCTAGGTGACAACCTCCGAATTGTCAAAACTCTAAACTGAGCCTACCTCTATCCAGAATAGTGACGTATGCTAAGTTTCTATCAACTTAAGCTACCTCTATCCAGAATAGTGACGTATGCTAAGTTTCTATCAACTTAAGCTACCTCTATCCAGAATAGTGACGTACGCTTAAGTTTCTCTCAACTTAAGCTACCTCTATCCCGAATAGTGACGTATGCTTAAATCATTCTAGCTTTGGCAACCCATATCTTTGATTCAAAAGAGATTAAGACGTATGCTCAAGTCATTGGCAACCCATATCTCTGATTCGAAAGAGATTGAGACGTATGCTTAAATCATTCTAGCTTTGGCAACCCATATCTCTGATTCGAAAGAGATTGAGACGTATGCTCAAGTCATTGGCAACCCATATCTCTGATTCGAAAGAGATTGAGACGTATGCTCAAGTCATTGGCAACCCATATCTCTGATTCGAAAGAGATTGAGACGTATGCTTAAATCATTCTAGCTCTGGCAACCCATATCTCTGATTCGAAAGAGATTGAGACGTATGCTTAAATCATTCTAGCTCTGGCAACCCATATCTCTGATTCGAAAGAGATTGAGACGTATGCTCAAGTTCACCAAACTCTAGCTACCTCTATCCACTCGATAGTGACGTCAGCTCTAGTTTCAATCAGGTGACAGCCTCCATTAATTGTCAAAATCTCAAGAATCCTAGACATCGTTCCTAACTATCTAGTGATGCTCGAACTACGATCAAGGCTTGATTCCTCCGGGATACGTAGGTAGCCTTTTATAAAAGGTCCAGCCATTCGACCACTTTGGTCACCCTGTTTCTTTGTCACTCCTCAGTGATAAAGCAGCCCCTCGTAGAAGTTCAGATATCCGACCACCTTGGTCACTCCTAGCATATCCCCAGTAGGATCAATTGCTTGACCTCCTAGGTCATTTTCTCTTCTTTTTCCCCAGCAAGAGACCAGTTTCTCTTCTTCCTCCCCCAGCGGATCCAAAGTTCCGAACTACGGCCTGGCTTGATTCCTCCGGGATACGTAGGTAGCCTTCCAAAAGGTTCAGCCACTCGACCGTCTCGGTCATCCAATCCGTCTCGGCATTCGCCAGATCGGATCCTTTTCTATCGACAACCCCACTCGCCTTGCAAGTGATGTTGCCGAGGGGCTTCTGTAAGTACCCAAATCTGGCTCATGCCTTCCGGTTAATTTTCCCGGCAATTTCGGTAAGTTTCCCGGTAATTCCCCAGACCTTCCCAGCGTTCCGGAAACATTCCGGAACTGTTTTTTATTAATTAAGGGCTGAAGGGAGCCTTCCTAATTAAGAAAACACGTTTTTCTTAATTAGGAAGAAGGTTCTAGAATAATGCCACCTTGCATGTTTCTAGAATGCTGAGTCATTGTGGATAAGCCCGCACGGCTGCATTAGCCCAAGGTCTCTGGCCGCACGGCTTCATTAGCCTTATCCAGACTGCCTATAAATAGAGCCCTCCTCTACCCATTTCAAGACACAACAACAATACACACAATCCATAGCAATACACTCAGTCACTCCCAAGACGTGAAGAATATTGGTGAAGGCTCAAGAAGGTGAAGAAGAAGGCCAAGAAGCTCCCTCCCTCCTCCTTGAAGATCCAAGACCAATCTCTCCTCCTAGCTCCGACCAAAAAAGCAAAGGAAGCAATTGGTAACCTCGCACGCCCTAACCTTGCTTTTAATTGATATACTTGCTCATTGCATTCATATATCTTGCTTGGGACTTGGCATTCATAGTTAAAGATCACATCTTTATCACCCTTTTCCCTTTTGCATGCATTAAGACCTCATTTGTCATAAAAATGTAGTCTTTTTTCATAAAGGTGTATCCTTTGCACCTAAAACTCCCATTTTCAAATAAAAATGTCATTTTTATGCATCATTTGCATATAAAAATCCAATCTTTTCAATAAAAATGCATCCTTTGCATTCAAAACCCCTTGTTCAAGCATCATTTGCTTTAAAGACCATGTATTTACCATAAACTAGCATCATATGCTTTTCAAAATGCAATCTTTATGCATCATTTGCATAATGAATGCCAATTTCTTCAACAAAAATGCATCATTTGCATAAAAATCAAATCTTTATGCATCATTTGCAATAAAGATTATTTCTTTAAACTAAGTGCATCATTTGCAACCCAAAAATGTCATCTTTTCATTAAAGTGTCATTTTTTCATCATGCATTTCCCCCTTTCCCCCAACCTTGGAACGGACCGGTGTAAAAGATCTTATCTTTACATCGTTCCTTCCATTAAAGGTTCCATATTTCTTTAGAAAGGGATACCTTGAACCCTATATCTCCGATTATCGCTTAAGAAAGAGTATGAAGCCTCCATACGAGCTCGACCGTCTTAAAGCGTAGGATTGATGGGCTAAGGACCCTCCTTTCCTAAAGAACCTCATCTTTGACCAAAAGAGAGTCATTCTCTCGATCACGCAAGTCCCGAGGGTCCCGAGGTTAAAATGCGATGATCACAAGTCATAAGATGAGGACGGGATCATAATCCCAAATACATAAAATTCCAAGAAATCCCGAGCGACAACCAATAAATGGTTTGTACGTCCGGAAGACGACTTGGGACATTCCCCCCTTATTTTCAAACACATGCACACAAGAAAGCACGCAAGCAAGCACGATTAATGAAATCATGGGAGACTTGCTCCGGCAAGGCACCTTGGGTGAACGCCAAACGTTCTTCCCAAGGGGTAACTTAACCTCCGAACCCATAAAACCTTTTTTTCAAAGTTTTGAGGTAATCAAAATGGCGTGGCGACTCCATTTTTTCAAATAACTCGGATGTCTTCAAACTCGCGTGAATCCAACACAAAATTTGGGCACCACATTCACAGATGACTGCCGGGATTTGTCTGCTGGGGATATGTATTCTTTGTATGGGCTTACAATGATTGCCAAGGAAAAGAATTCAGGCTTACGATGATGGCCGAAATTGAAAATGAGGAAGGGAATGGACTTCCATTAAGTTCCGTTGAAGGAGAACGGGCTTACTTTGGAGGCCGAAGTTGAAAATAAGGAAGGGAATGAACTTCCGTTAAGTTCCGTTAAAGGAGGACGGGCTTACTTTGGAGGCCGGAGTTGGAAATGAGAAGGGAATGGACTTCCATTAAGTTCCATTAAAGGAGGACGGAGTTGAAAATGAGGAAGGGAATGAACTTCCGTTAAGTTCCATTAAAGGAGGACGGGCTTACTTTGGAGGCCGGAGTTGAAAATGAGGAAGGGAATGGACTTCCGTTAAGTTCCATTAAAGGAGGACGAGCTTACTTTGGAGGCTGGAGTTGGAAATGAGGAAGGGAATGAACTTCTGTTAAGTTTCGTTGAAGGAGGACGGGATTAATTTGGAGGCCGGAGTTGGAAATGAGGATGGGAATGGACTTCCATTAAGTTCCGTTAAAGGAGGACGGGCTTACTTTGGAGGCCGGAGTTGGAAATGAGGAAGGGAATGAACTTCCGTTAAGTTCCATTGAAGAAACTAACTTCTGTTATCTTCCTGTTATGCTGGGGATCTGGGTGCAGAGTGCCAGGAATTAAAAGGGCAAAATAGGGTTTTTACCCTACGATTTCATCCGATCGGATTAAATCAGCAGGGCGACGGGTTCTAAGAGCAGAACAGGCGCTGCTTTCTTCTTTCTTGTTTTCAAACATCATTGCCGAGAGGAAGAGAGAGAAAAGAGGGAAAAACCTCCATTGTTGTCCAAAATCTCTGTTAAAACCTTCTAATTTGAGGCTATGGAGCAAGGGGAAGGATCTAATGTAGGCCGCCGTGGTCGGGTAAGTGGAGCGGCTGCCGCAAGACGCCTTGAGTTGGTGAGGATGAATCATCATTATACGCTCTCACAATCGGTAAATGATGAAGTCTATTCAGATATGTGGCTGCATTGGTCTACCGATGACGACCTCCGCATGGTATGATACTCAATTTTGTTGATTTCATTGATTTTGCCTCAAAATTGGTTCATGCTAGAGTTAGGGCTTAAATGTCAAAAATTTGGGGCTTTTGTTGATTTTGCACTTGTAATGTGAAATTGACGATGCACGTGTTTCATTTAATGTATGGGTAGTATGAATATGCAATTTGTTTGCGAAAAACATGACTAATTTACATAATGTGAAAATAAAGTGGGTAAAAATTTACCGAACTTGGGAAGGGATCTTTGCATGTGTGATTTTTGTGATGGAAACTTGTTTGTGTGATAACATGATGACTGAACGTGAGAATTTTTATTTTTGTGCTCATGCTATGTATGTGAAATAGTATGTAATTTGTGCTATTTATTGACATACCTGTGCTATGCTTACCTGCAGGGGAGAGCGAACGTCATTCAGGACAAATTGAATAAGCTGAAGACGAGGGGGTCTGTGGAGGCAGTGATTAAGCTTTGGGATGCTTTGCCCACAACTGCTAGGGAGGGGTATAGGAGTCCTTGACAGCTTGTGGTTGACTCCAACCTGTATGGTTTTGTGGAGTGCTTGAGGGGTTAGTGAGGATGCAGAAGAGCAAGGGGCTCTACTTGGCTCTGATTGACACCCACACATTTCATTTCTTTTGGGGCGAGGCCACCGTGACCCCCACTGACAACGCTGCCATCATTGGCCTGTCCTTCAAGGGGCGCAGCGTAGAGTTGCATGATGGTTATACCAACAGGGAGCTTGTGGATTTGTTTGGTATCGTTTCCGAGCTGAGGAAGGGGATGGGCATGGAGTATGCCGTGGTTATTGCAAAGCTGACCGAGAGCATAGCACGGTATGATAGAGGGGACCAGACTATCTCTACTGAGCAGGTTGCCCACTGCTTTTTATGGTTTACTCTCTCCAGCACCTTGTTTGGGCATGCTGAGGGTACAACCGTGTTTGCTTTGCTGGGGTCCCTGGTGGATATTGATAGGATTGATGAGGTTGCCTGGGGAGAGGCTGGTTTGGCGGAGTTGTATTTCACCTTGGATAGGTACAGCAGGAAGGCGTCCACCTCCCTGACATGTTTTGAGTTCCCGTTGGAGGTATAGTCTTTCTCCTGTATCTCTTATGAATATTGTGTATATATCTTTATGTTGACAGGTTCCTCTTGTTGGGTGCAGGTCTGGGCTCTCGAGATCTTCGGATGTGCCTTGTGGGACCATGTCCCGGGGGAGGCTTTTGCATACCCGGCTATGCTTTGGTGGACAAAGGATGCTCGGGTGAAAAGGAACAGCCGGACCAGGAGGAAGGTGAGGTACCAGGACATGGTGCCTTATTTGAGGGTGGAGACCAGCGAGAGGTTTAATTTGTACCCCTGGAGCTCGTTTGATGTTGACCAGTTAGGCGGTACTGAGCGCCAGACGGATTAGAGGTGGGTCATGCGGGGCCTCACGTGTGACGTTTATTATTTGGGGGAGAGGGTAGCTGGGCAACACGGTTTAGGGATGGCCCCACTAGCACCGGTTGAGTCTCCTGAGGACATGTTATATGTCCAGGAGGGGGTTAGGATGCGGGCGCAGATACCCCTTCCAGAGGTGACACATCGTGCTTTCCGGCCTCGATCTGAGGCCCAGGTATGTGCTGATCACATTCTGATTATTTATTTCAGCTTTGCACATCACATGCCATTGCCTCGGCTATTTCTGATGCTTTCATTTTTGTGCAGTATTCGACTCGGGTCATCGATCAACTTCTGCGTCAGGTCATTGGGGCCAAGAGGTTCATCAGCAACCTTGTGACACGGGGGAATGCTCGGGGCTCCGCAAGGAAATCGCGGCCAGTGCCTGGTGCCTCTGCGCGAGAGAGATCCCCTATTCAGGCTAGAGGGCCTATTCCAGGTAGACAATCTATGGACACTCCCCGCTCCCAGCCCAGAGAGTCGGTTACTCCACGGCAGTCAATGGACGTCCCCCTTTCTCCTCTCATGGATGTGAGAACTGAGATCTCTTGGGATCATGTCATCTTTGGGGGTATGGAGGGACCGGGCTACGTGCAGAGTGGAGCCGGTGAGACGTGTTCTTCGCACCAGGAAGGTTATGGCATTTTTCAGTCATAGGGTGATTATGGGACTCCCTTGCAGACCCAAAGGACATATGGCCAGGGCTCTGACGCTTTCTCCTTTGGCTATGACTTCTTTGCTAACATCGGGGTGCCATATCGAGGTGTTCGTGCTGACCCTGATGATACTTATTCTGACGCTGAGCGGGACGACGTGGAGCAGGGGGTTGCCTTTCCAGAGACAGCTGCTGAGGGACCGAGCACGACTCAGAGGAGGGTACGGAGGCATGGAAAGACAATTGCTAGGGAGGCTGATCCCAGTTCCAGTTCTGATAATGACTCCGACTGATGGTAAGTTCCTGCATTTGTTAGGGTAGGGAGAGAGAGAATACATACATTTCATGCACATTATTTCTATTTCTATTTTTGGGTTGTAATATCTAGATTACTTTATTATTATTATTATTATTATTATTATTATTATTATTATTATAATAATAATAATAATAATAATAATTATTATTATTATTTTGTTAATTATGCATTGAATGAAAGTTGCATGAGCCCGGTTTTGTATTTTGTATGAGCATGTATGTGATGTTTGGTTGGGATTTGGAATGAAAAAATTGTAATGGGCAGGTTTTGGGTAGTTGGAATGAATGTTTCATTGGGGGACATCATTTTTTACTGCTTTCATATTTTTTTCCTACCGGGGTACGATATCATCCGCGTGGATGAGTTTGAGGCTACAACTTCATCCGCGCAGATCAGGTTGTCGTCTGACAAGGTCATTCAATTTTTACTTCAGATCTGGTTTTTCTTCTCCCCTTTAATTCAAACATATCCTTCATCTGTTTCAAACCTTCTGGAGTTCGGGAAAATCATAAGAAATCCATGGAAAATTTTGCAAACATGAGAAATTCACCCAAATTACCAAAGGAAATGCAAATACTCTTCTTCAACAAGTTCAAAGAGTGGTCCCGAGAGATCATGCATGGAAACAAGACGTTCTTCAAAGAAAGGTATAAAATCAAATCCATGTGGTCCCTCAAGGAGCTTATTCCAGATTACGATTTGATGAGAGCTTCCGCCACATTTTGGGACACTAGGAGGCACGTTTTTTGCTTTTCTTACAACGAAATGGTCCATTTCTTGAAGATTTTAGGGCTTTGCTTGGAGGGCCCGAGGTGGAAGAGGTTACAATTCCCTTGCCCGGAGGAGTATCTTTTGTTAACAAGTTGTCTAACCTTCTTCAAATCTCCCCGAAAGAAGCCCAAGGTATGATTCGAGGACCCGATCATTTTGGTATCTCCAATCTCCCGGATAGGTTTAGGAGTTTGGGTATGGTTGGTGATTATTTTTGGGATGCATTTGCCATTTTTGTGATTGGGTCCTTGTTTATGGTCTAGTCCTTCGGGATGTGCCACCGGTCTTTGTTTGATATTGTTGTACATTTCCAATTGGGTCGAGATATTGTTCCCTTGATTTTGGGAGAGACCCTTCATGCTATCGACCGGTTGGCTACCGGGAAGCGACATGCACGAAGGAAGCCCATTTTTGCTGACGATGTGGTTGATGGAGAGGTTGGGAGTCCTGCGCGAGGCTCCACATACATTCATGCCATGGACCTTTTCTAGGAGGGGGGTTACTATCGACATTGAGGATCAGACTTCATGGGAGCATTGGATGGCTCAGCGCCGTACTCAGGATATCTGGTGGTGGGTCCCACATTGGCAGATAGAGACTCGGAGGACACTCCAGGATGGGTCTCATGTAGTCATGCTTTCGGGGCTTTCTCAGTCTACCTTTTATATTTCGGCTCTAGCTCTCCGACAGTTTGGGATGGAGCAGATTCCTCTGGAGGGTTGTGATGATATTGCTACCAGGGTGGTGACTTCCATTTCTATGGATGACTTATCTTTGTTCTCCTTCTTTTCCTGGGTATGGAGGCATCATGTTTTCCCTTCTGTGGTTCTTCTCTGGCATCCGGAGCGCATGTTTTTGACCACTTGGTACTTGGATTGGTACAAGAGACACATGGGAGAGACTCAGATAGCTCTTATGAGGAGGCGTGAGGCCATTGTAGGACCAGAGGATATCACTGTTTCAGAGTTGAGGAGAGCCGAGGCGAGGGCTAGTCCTTATGACAGGAGTGGAGATGACATGTTCGATTATGAGGCGCGAGTGAAAAGACAGAGAGATAGGGTTCCTATGGCGCCGCCCAGGAGGCAGGAAATTAGGGATGAAGCCCGGGCGACTAGAGCCCTGATAGATGTTTGTTTGATGGACCCGAGCCTCATGCCAGAGCTAGGGAGGAGGAGGACAGACATCATTCCCGTGAACAGGAAGAACACAAGGCACGGTGGGAGAAGAAGAAAGGGGAAGAGCGGGGATGCGAGCACTAGTGGCTAGAGTGACCTTAGAGTTCCGAGTATCCGCTGATCGTCCTTCCAGGCACATTAGTTTTTAGTTATTTTATTTTATCTTATAGCTTAGTTGTGAGTTTAAGAGTAGACCGAGCTTGAACTCATCAAAAAGTGTTTAACTATAATGAATATATGGATTGCATTAGAGTTTTTCGAGATGCAAATGTGATTAGATCATTGTGTTGATGACAAAATATGATATTTATTTATGTTTTAGACCTACAAGTGGACTAAGGGGCTCAGTTCTCCATAGTTCGACTCTATTAGTTGTTCATTTTTTTAGAGGGGGTAGGTAGAGAGAGGGACAAGGTGCAACCCTGTTTTTTATCTAGGCCGCCCTTTCGGGTTTTCAACCTAGTTGGGTATTACTCTTTTAGCACTTTTGAGAGGGAAATGACTCGATCTTCAGGCATAATATCTACGGAGCTTGTCTCCATTTACTGGATGCACAAAAGGATTTCCATCTAAGTCTGCGAGTTGCATGGCCCGATCCAGACGGGCTCCCATTTGCCAAGCGGGTTGGTGTGGGTCAGAGGCTTCTCTTTTAGTACGAGGTCACCTTCTCGGATGTCCCGATGTTTTAATTTCTTGTCAAAGGCTCTGGCCATTCTTGCTTGGTAAGCCCGGGTGTGTTCCATGGCTTTTAAATGACGTTCGTCTAATAGGGCCAACTCGTCATGGCGACTCTGGAGCCATTCAACTTTGTTGACCTGATCTCCAACAACACACGGAGTGAGGGGATTTCCAATTCGATTGGGAGCAAGGCTTCCATTCCGTAAGTGAGGGCGAATGGCGTTTCTCCTGTTGCAGTTCTGACAGATGTTCTGTATCCCCAGAGGGCAAGGTGGAGCTTGTCAGGCTAATCCCTACCTCGGACAACCATCTTCCTGATGATGTTTTCTAGAGTCTTGTTTGCTGCTTCAACGACACCGTTGGTTTGGGGCCGATAAGGGGATGACTTGTGACGGGTTATCTTGAATTCTGCCAATAATCTGTCACATTCTCCTTCAAAATGGGAGCCATTATCAGAGATTACTTCAGCCGGCAACCCATATCTGCACATGATGTTTTCCTTGATAAAGAGGGCTACCTTCTTAGAATTAAGGACCTTGTAAGACTTGGCTTTGACCCACTTGGTGAAATAATCTATGGCTACCAGGACGAACTCGTGACCATTACTTCCTGGCGGTGTAACTTTGCCGATGACGTCGATTCCCCTGGTAACAAAAGGCCAGGGGGTTGTCATGTAGTAGAGATAATGTGGAGGTAAATGGTTGAGATTTGAATAGCGCTGACACTTGTCGCAGCTTCTCATGAACTGGATACAATCCGTCTCCATAGATATCAAAAAATAACCCATTCTCATGATGACTTGCATTAAGGCTCGAGCATTCATGTGGGGGCCACAGGTACCACCATGTACTTCATTCATTAGCTCGGCAACCTTTTGTTTGCTGATGCAGCGTAAGAGGGGACCCCGGTAGCGCTTCTTGTATAGTGTACCTCTTAAAAGAACGTAGTGGGAAGCCAGTCGTTTCAGGGCTATCATGCTTCTTGCCTTGATTCCCTCCTTGTATTTCCCGTCTTCATTTTTGAAAGAAGCTTCACCGTTTTTCAAGTATTGGTAGATCTGAGTGTACCACAGGTCGCCTACTAGTTCATCTTTTACTTCAATTTCAAAACAGTAGGCTGGGTTTTCTCTTCTCCCAACCCTTAATGGCTTGACCGATTTTCCCTCGGGTATTTCGATAAGAGAGGCCAGTGTTGCCAGGGCATCTACAAACCTATTGTGATCTCTAGGCAGATAGTGGAAGCTGACTTCTTTGAACTGGGCCATGAGGTCTTCCATGTAGGCGTGGTACTTCTGCAAACCAGGATCAAATGTCTTCCAATTGTTGGACACTTGGTTGATGTTGAGGTCAGAGTTGCCATATACTTCCAATTCCTTGATGTTCCTTTCTAAAGCAGCCTCCAATCCGGCTATGCATGCTTCATACTCGACGACATTGTTAGTGACCTCAAAATTTAGCTTTACGGCTATGGGAGTATGTTCGTCAGTGGGATCGACCAGAAGCATTCCTATTCCATTCCCCCATTTATTCGATGCCCTGTCAAAGAAGAGTTGCCAGCGATTATCTCTTTTTAGAGAGAAAATTCCATCGGTTTCTATGTGATGTAGCCAAGGGCATCCCAACAGAGCTGTGAATTCGGACGGAATGTCCATCACGTGGAATTTTACTGGCACCATTTGGGTTTCGAACCAGAGTTCCAGAGTCACCGTCCCCAGGATGGGACGAGACGTGCTGTCGTAGGCTTTGATAGTCCGGGTTGATGGAATCAAGTGGCCTTCATCGATGCGTAGGGCTCGCATCATGCTGAGAGGGAGGACATTAACGGCTGATCCATTGTCTACCAATACTCCAGGGAGTGATATGGTGTTGAGCTTGAGAGTGATGTACAGAGCTTCATTGTGCCCCGAGGCATCCCTTGGCAGGTCCTCGTCACAGAAAGTGATCATACTGCCATACAGTCGGGAATCGTAGATCTGGTCTCTATCCGGAGAAGAAGAGTCATCAAGCCATCCATTTCCTGTCTTCCTCTTGTGAGGTAAAGCCTTTGCTGGATCCTCGGGATTGTGTTGAGGCTGTTTGTGGCGGTTGCTGCCCTTGGTTAGCACGTTGATCGAGTGCGAGTGCCAAGCTGACTTTGATCTTCCTTTACCGGTCCGTGCTCTGAAGCTGGACAAATTGAACCTTGGTTGATCCCGCGGGGGGTTAGGCTTCTGACTGGCAGTAAGATTACCAAGATCTGAGGTATTTTGGAGCCCTGAGGCCTGAACTCTAGTGTCAGCAGGACTTTTCGGCTTTCCTAACCCTGTCTGCTCTAAAGCTGCATGGCCTGGAGGAAGGGAGGACTGGCTGGAGTAGAGTACGTAGTAATCGAACCTCCCGGATGGCTCTCCGAGTGTACCCACACTGGTGTCTCCAGCTTCATATCTTTCTCTCAGTCTCTGTTGAGAGGACTTCTTCTTCTATTTTCTCAGAGGATTGCTCCTGACCATATCTTGGGACTCATACTCCAGGCAGGCGGAGCAGTCACAAACATCGTAACTGATGTGGACATCTGATGAGGACCCGGCTGGAAAAAGCAGAGGAACTGGCTCTGTGGCAATCTTCTTGGGCACCCATTCAATGGAATTCACACTGTTGTTGTTCGGAAAAGGGTTTCCGACTGTATTGGGCCCACGGGGACGCTCCAATTTTCCTTCCTCTATCAAATTCTGAATTTCGTATCGTAACCCCACGCAGTTGTCGATGGTATGGACGTGATACTGATGGAAGGCGCAGTACTTGATCTTGTCAGCATTGACTACGGGATTCTTGGGTTTGTAATTTGCAACGGGTTTAAGGAGACCTTCCTTGATTAACCCTTCCAGCATCTTGCTCAGCGGCATGTCCAACTTGTTGAAGTGTACGACAGGCTGCTTCGAAGTGGAGTTGTTGCGTTGTGGGACTGGGTTTCTATTACCCGACTGCTGTCCCTGTTGGATGTAGTTGACAGACGTATCTTTCCCTTTGCCGGGGGCCGGTGCAGGATTGAATGCAACTGCTGATCGGTATCTGTATGGCTGTGCAGTAGCCAACTTCTCCTTGAGATCCTTCTCAAACTGTGAGCCGGCATTGACCATGGCCCGGAGATCTAGGAAGAAATGATGACTGATGAGAGTTTTGATGGACGGTCTTAAGCAGGACTTGAAGATCCGCATCTGTTCATCCTTGGAGAGTGGCTCCATGATCTCGGAGAGCTTCCAACTCCACCTCTTGTAGAATTCTCCGAGGGCTTTCATCTACTTTCTGCTCAGTGGTGATTAAGTCCTCACGACTCGTTTCCCACTCTAAGTTGGATCTGTACCGTTCCAGGAAGATGTTACTGATCTGATCCCAGGTGTGGCAATCCGCAGGCTTGACCCTTAGGAACCATCGTAACGCTGAACTCTTGAGCGTATGCTGGAAGTGGTCGGCCATTTGCTGGAGGGTTGCTCCTTTCGCTCTCATGATGAGAACGTAGGTGTCGACATGCATTTGAGGACATTCGGTTCCGTAGAATCGGTCCATCTCCGGCATTCTAAACTTGGCAGGGAGAGGCGTGACCATTCCTGGGTCTGTGGATTTGAGCGTTTCCTGCTTTGAGCTGCTCATGGTGGCTTTCAGGTCTTTCATCTGTTCGACCATCCAGGCTAAGGTTGGGTCCAGTGGTGGACTTTGAGGCTCGGCTCCGGGTGCTACCATGTGAGCGGTAGTGATTGGAGGTGGAAGGCTTGATATATGTGGATATATGGGGGCCTTTTCAGAACTGTATCGGGGTTTGTTCCCGGTGTTTTGGGATTCGTGTATAGGCAACGGGATGAACCCAGGAGGGCATTGAAGGAGATTGGCATCTGTCTGAGATGGTCCAGCGGTGCACTGGTGGTATTGAGTGATGGGAGTAGCACTGGCCTGGCCATATATGACGGGGTTGCCCTGAGAAGTGGCAACGTGAAGCCTAGGTCGGCTATTTCCTTCGTTCGAAGGCATCTCGTAAGTCGGCGGGGGAGGAACCTGGTTAAAGGTTTGAGGAACTGGCTTTGGGGAATCTTCGTCCTCGACCAGGATGAAAGTACCGTATGACTGGGGGATAGCTGCTATACCTCGCTCATTCAGAAGCTGTACCACGAAATTCTGCTGATCTTCTTTCTGCCTCTTGTGAACCTCACAAGCCCGGATGGCTTCTTCCAATGTCATATCTGTTACCGGTGGCGGGGGTCCTTCCCCGTCACGATTTCTCGGCGAGCTAGACATGTCGGATATTCTGGCTAAGGGAACTGAAGGAACCGAAGAACTGTCTGACGCTGCCATAACTGTGATTCTGGCGAGGCTCTGACCCAGAAATCTGAACCACTTTCTGCTCGCTGCAGGGAACGAAAGGCAGGGTTTAGGCTTCGGAAAAGGGTATTTGGCTCAAGGTTTCGGGCTTGTGCAATGTGCAGTTACCGATTAATGTTTACTTAAAACGCGTTTTCTCAGAGTCCTAATCGGTTGGAAAAGAGAGTGTCTTCTTTTTCGCAACTAAACCTAAGGCTCTAATCAGTGGATCTCGTCACTACGTTTATAAGCCCCTCGTTTCCATTTGTAGATCATCTTCTCGGGATGGACAATCCCGAGCGAGGTCCTATAAGGCAAGCGAGTTCCACCGACAAAGGAAAAAGTGAACTTAAGGCTAGATGATCACGCAAACTTCCAATGTATGTGATGCATGGGCCACAGTCAAAGTCAACGTCCTAAAGTTAAGTCGGGGATCGTGCCAAAATTTCGGCATGACCTCTCCTGACTCGCTTGCGCGAGGGGCCTTAGCTTTTGGTTTTGGCCAAGTTGTGCCTGGCACGGTGCATACAGTGAGGGTTTGGCGACATGGTGTCACATTGAACCTTCGGGTATATTTTTCGGCATAGCTTCGCGTCAAAGTCAAGGCTGAAAAGCTCAAGACTTCGGGTCGGGAACGAACTTAGGTCTCAATCTCTCGATCTTGACTCGTGGCGGAACCCGGCGTAAAAAAGCATACACTTAGGCTTTATGACACGTACTAAGCCAAAAACCAACCGGGGTCTTGGACGAAGTGTGACACCTTTCGAGTGCGCACGGGGTCATCCCCAGCAGAGTCGCCAACTGAAATTACCCGGGATTTCGCACGGGCATGAAATGCAGTTGTCTTTCGTGGAGGGTTGGTGTCTGAGACCTCGCTTTTCGGGAAGGAGAGGAGTTACGCGGTTTTTGTATTTTGAGCCCAAACGTTGAGAAACGGCTATTGGTTGAAAAAGGTGTTTTTATTGGTAGAAAAAACGAGTAAAAAGCTTTTTTTAGTACCAGAGATTGTTAGGTTCGGAGGTCACGTTACGTTTCGGGAAGAGTATATTGAGATCACCCGAAACGCCTCGTATGACGAGTCTTTCTACCTTTCTCGAAATCGTGTGCATGTGTGTGTGTGTGTTTGCATTTTGAAATGGGGGGCTTGAATGACAAGCTTAATCTTGGTTTGAATGTCAAATGTTGATTATGAGATCTTGTTTTAAAAGGCGAGCGTTTGAATGACAAACGCCAGTTTTTAAGTTTTAGGAAAAGTGGCGCGAATGCTGATTTTAACTGTTTATCTTAAGTGTCAAATGTTGACTTTTTAGAAAAGAGCGTTTGAATGTCAAATGTCGGATTTTAAGTTTGAAGATGATCGTTTGGATGCCAAACGTCATTTCGCGCATTTTGAAAGAGAGTTCGAATGTCGAACTCCGATTTTGAACCGGGCATGTCATTGTTAACGATTTTACGGGAAAAACGTATTAAATGGTTTTGAATGTCAAAAGTCGGATTTTAAGTTTGAAGATGAGAGTTTGGATGCCAAACGTCATTTCGCGCATTTTGAAAGAGAGTTCGAATGTCGAACTCCGATTTTGAACCGGGCTTGTAATTGTTAACGATTTTACGGGAAAAACGTATTAAATGATTTTGAATGTCAAAAGTCGGATTTTAAGTTTGAAGATGAGCGTTTGGATGCCAAACGTCATTTCGTGCATTTTGAAAGAGAGTTCGAATGTCGAACTCCGGTTTTGAACTGGGCATTACATTGCTAACGATTTTACGGGAAAAACGTATTAAATGATATGCGATCAACGAATCGGGTTGCGACTCGGACTTTGAAAAGTAAATACTGTCACGATCCAAACGGCTTGGACTTGTAAATGACAGTATTTAAAATACGCTATCGACGGAATCAAACGATTCGAAATTGTAAAGTACGATCGACGAGCCAAACAGCTCGAAATTGTAAAGTACGATCGACGAGCCAAACGACTCGAAATTGTAAATTTGCGTGAAAGTAAATGACGTTCGACGGATCAAACGGTCCGAAATTTGTAAATGACAGAAATTTAAATGACGTTCGACGGATCAAACAATCCGGAATTGGTAAATGACATAAAAGTAAACGGAACGGGGTCGGAATGCCGTTTTAACCCGAGATTACTTCTCTTACGGGAAGAGAAGAGGATCTAGGGGCTAAAACATATCGGACCCCATTAGACGGAGGTGTCTACATTTCAACAATGTCATCCGAAATGGTTATAGTGACTGGCGCGTAAACCGAGACGGAACGAGAGTTTTAGAGAGAGAGGGAGCTACCTATGGCTAGGGTCGGCTCCTTTGGATCGGTGGGCGTATACGGGATACGGAAGTGTGTTTGGAACGGTGTTTCGAGGTGGCAGGGGTTGTATCTGATCGAAATACGAAGTTTTCACGCAAAACGAGGTAAAAACGGGGCTCAGGAGGAGTGAGACCAGTTTAGGCCGTGGGTTTTTGGGTGAAAGGGAGTGATTTTTGTTGTTACAAATGGCTTTGACAGCCTCTGTATTTATAGGTGAATTTTCAGCATGAGTTCGGATGGACTGAGGGTGAAAACCAGGGGGTTTTGTGAAACTTTGGAAATTGGAGGGACTTGCTGGCAATTCTGAATTTTCTGCAAATGAGTCCGGCCGGACAGAGACTGTATACCATGGGTATTTTTGTCTTTTCACTCTGAATTTGATTGAAGGATGACTAGGGAGCTGTGGCATGTAAGCCACGTGTCCCTGTGACTCACAGGTCCATGGATTTTCGTGCCATATTTCCCGATTTTGTCCGTTTTTAAAATAATAGTCCGGAAAAATGTCCGAAACGCCCCCGAAAAGTGCCGGAAAAGTGTCAGAAAGTGCGTTTTTCAGGGAAAGCCGTACTTTTACGTGAAACGACGTGTGTTGAGTACGCTTTGACGTCGGGATGCACGGGGCAGTCCCGGGACGTCTCGTTGGCTTGGCAACGGGGAGCTTAACGGGTTCCAGTTAACCTGGAGCGGGCCAGTTAACGGATTCCGGTTAACTTTCTAACGGATTTTGGCGATCCGGATTTGGGTACTTACAGGACCCTTCCCGACCCCTCTGACAAACCTGTGGCCGCCAATGCAGCCCTTTCCCTAGCTCTATCACGAGCTGCCTCTCTTCGAGTCGCCATATCCGTGCTCTGATCGGCCAACCGACTAGCATTGATCTCATAGTCAGCCATATCATCCCCAGTACTATCCTGAGGGTTAGCCATCGCTTCGGCCCTCCTCAAAGTCGAGCTGTCATGGCGGTCAAGGCCCAATCGCTCACTTCGTCTCCACAGAAGAGCCATTTGTGTCTCCCCTATATACTCCTCGTACCAGTTCAAATATCGAGTGGACAGAACAGTGACCCATCTCCGGTGAAAGAGAACCCTGGCAGGAAAAGACGCATATTGCCACAACCGCATGAAAAGCAATATCGTTGAAGGATCATCCATGAAAAGAGATCCCACCTCAAAGGTAGCGGCATCACTCAAGCCCGTCAATGGAACCTGCTCTAGCCCAAACTGCCGCAGCACCAAAGATGGAATATAGAAAGAAGACTGGGACAGCCTCGAAACTCTGACAATGAAGAGACCCTCCTGAACGGTCCGACAAGTCTACAACTTCCAGTGAGAAACCCACCATCGTAGACGATGTGTGTGGAGTTTGGCCATCCAAAGCTCCAAGTCAGCCTGACTGCCTCCTATCACCAAGGGTCGCCGAGAGAAAGACCAAGGATCACATGTCGCTGGTACCTCGGGCATTACTTGCAACCACTCCCTCAACCACAAAGTTAGCATATCGGGACTTCCTCCCCACATGTATCGGCTACCGGTCGCCATCCGACCTATGCCAAGGAATGTCTCGCCCAAGATCAAAGGCACGATATCTCCTCTGCTCCGGCACTGCCTCACCAGGTCCAAAATACTATGGTGGCACACTCCCAAGGATGTGAATGTGAACAGAGTAGCAATCACGCACAGAGCAAAAGCATCCCACGCAGCAATGCTCCCATCAACACTTGCAAACCTATCGGGCAGCCCCGAAATGTCAACATGATCAGTATTCGGTATCAGCATCTGAATGTGCACTCGTCCAAAATTTTTGGTTTTCGATGATGAAAAATAGGAGTTGCCATGCCATGTTTTAAGGTACACTTTGAAAAACCTTTGAGAGAGAAAATGGGTCCGGGGGTCAGGTTACGTGTTGGGAAGAACCGAGAGTTCACCCAACACGCCTCGTCCGTGGACGAGTCTTTCTAATTAAACATCCAAGTAATCCAAGGTGTGTGCAAACAATGATAATAAGAAAATGTGATAAACCATGAATTTTATTAATTTGAACTGAGATCTTACAACTTGTGAGCCATTTGGTTAGGGAGGCCACATCCCATATACACAGATCAAAATAGATTACATTTGGAAAATGGTCTCTACAAACAGACATAGAGTGTCGCGTGATACATGACATGCATGGCTGAATGTGTCGCGTGACATAGGATCAACCAAGCACGATGTGTCATGTGACACAGGATGTCCGTTTGCAGATACCTCACAGCTTGAACACAGAAGAACAAACAGCCAACACAGATCTAACTATACAATCATATTAGCTTTGAAATCAACAAATTAACAACAATTCAACCCAGGGAATGTGAATATGGAGAGATCCAAACTCCCTTGGGACTTAAACACCAATTCCCACAAGGATCAAATCATGAACACTCAATTATGCAAGGCAACAATATTAAACAGAGAGATTGCGATTGGATCTCAGTAATCACGACAGATGGAGTCGAATTACTGAGATCAGATGAAGATGAGATGATTGAATTATAGAAATTGCAAAGTAAGAGAGAGAAGAAGGATTTGGAGTGTTACCCTTGTAGTATCCACGAATTCTATACCAAGTTAGGTATAGAATCCTTCAACAACTGCTTCTGGAGTTGCTTGGACTGGAATGGATTGATGGATGAAGGATCTAAGATGTGATGGGTGGATTGGAGTGAGTTGGGGGAATTGAAGGTGGATTTTGGGTAGGAGAGAGAGAGAGAGAGAGAGAGAGAGAGAGAGAGAGAGAGAGAGAGAGAGAGAGAGGTGTTTATAGTGTGTGTGTGTTACGCTCCAATTTTGGCATAGTAACAGTATGTGAAAGTTGGGATCCATTTCTGAGAGGGGTAGGGTCTTATTTATAGGCTGCAGTTGATGGTCACAAGGTGTCGCACGACCTTCTGTAACCATTTTCCATGCCTCAATTTGTCGCGTGACCAAGGTGTCACCAACTGCTTTTGTTGCCAAAACCAGGTTCTGGAACATTCAGGGATAATACCCAAAAGGTCCAAAACAAGTTTATTCCCTGCAGGTCCTTTTGAATGAGTGAAATTACCCGGGATTTCGCGCGGGGCGTGAAACGCGGTTGTCTTTCGCGGGGGGTTGGTGTCTGAGACCTCGCTTCATGGGAAGGAAAAAAATGAGGAGTCGCCACGCGGTTTTTGTATTTTGAGCCCAAACGTTGAGAAACGGCTTTTGAAAATGGTGTCGTTTTTATTGGTAGCAAAAACTTAGGAAAAGGCTTTGAAAATGGGGATCATTTTTATTGGTAGCAAAAACGAGTAAAAAGCTTTTAGTACTAGAGATTGTTAGGTTCGGAGGTCAGGTTACGTTTCGGGTAGAGTATGACGAGATCGCCCGAAACGCCTCGCATGACGAGTCTTTCTACCTTTCTCGAAATCGTGTGTGTGGGTGTGTGTGTCTTTTTAAATGGGGGCTTGAATGACAAGCTTAATCTTGGTTTGAATGTCAAACGTTGATTAGGTGACTTTGAAAAAGGCGAGCGTTTGAATGACAAACGTCGGTTTTGAGTTTGAAATGAGCGTTTGCGTGGCAAACGTCGATTTTGAGTTGAAAAGGAGTTTGAAGGTCGAACTCCGGTTTTTTGAACCGGGAATGTCATTGTTAACGATTTTTACGGGAAAAATGCGTATTAAATGATTTTGAGTGTCAAATGGCGGCTTTTAGTTTGAAGATGAGCGTTCGGAGGCCGAACGTCATTTCGCGCGTTTTGAAAGAGAGTTCGACGGACGAACTCCGTTTTTGAACCTGGTATTACATTGTTAACGATTTTTACGGGAAAAATGCGTATTAAATGATATGCGATCAACGAATCGGGTTGCGACTCGGACTTTGAAAAGTAAATACTATCACGATCCAAACGGGTCGGACTTTGTAAATGACAGTATTTAAAGTGCGGTATCAACGGAATCAAACGATCCGGATTCGTAAATGACGATCAACGAGGCCAATCGGCTCGGATTTGTAAATGACAGAAATTAAATGACGATCAACGGATCGATCGATCCGGAATTGGTAAATGACGATAAAAGTAAACGGAACGGGGTCGGAACGCCATTTTAACCCGTGATTACTTCTCTTACGGAAAGAGAAGAGGATCGAGGGGCTAAAACGTATCGGACCCCGTTAGACGGAGGCGTCTACATTTTGATAACGACGTTCGAAACGGTTGTAGCGACTGGCGGGTAAACCGAGACGGAACGAGAGATTTAGAGAGAGGGAGTTATACCTATGGCTAGGGTCGACTCCTTTGGCTCGGGAGGTGTGTACGGGACACAGAAAGTGATTCGAAAGGTTGTTTCGAAGTAGTAAGGTGCGTATTTGATCGAAATACGAAGGTTTCACACGAATCGAGACAGAACGGAAGCTCGGAAGGGGTGAAATCAGTTTGGGCCGAGGGGTGGTGATTTTTTGGGGTAAAAGTTCTCCTTTTGGCTTTGACACCATTTCTATTTATAGGTGAAAATGCGGTAGGAGTCCCACGGACTTTGCACGAATCCGGGGGTTTTGGGTATTTTGGAAATGCAGGGGACTTGCTTTGGCAATTTCGGGGAAAGTGCACAGGAGTCCCACGGCCGGACTTGGCTTGCAAATCAGGGGTATTTTAGTCTTTTCCCTTTGAATTTGATTGAAGGGTGACTAGAGGGAGGTGGCATGCATGCCAAGTGTCCCTGTGAGTCACCAGCCATGTGGGATTTTGTCCCCGGGTTCCGGTTTTGTCCGTTTTTTAAAATAACAGTCCGGAAAATGTCCGAAATGCCCCCGAAAAGTGCCGGAAAGTGCATTTTTCAGGGAAATCCATACTTTTACGTGAGATGACACGTGTTAAGTACGGTTCGACGTCGGGATGCACGGGGCAGTCCCGAGACGTCTCGTTGTCACAGCAACGGGGAGTTTAACGAGTTCCGGTTAACCTGGAGCGGGCCAGTTAACGGATTTCGGTTAACTTTCTGACGGACTTGGACGATCCGGATTTGGGTACTTACAGTTAGCCCCTCAGCGACGTCTCCTCCGAAGGAGGTGGGGTCATTGAAAAAGATAAGGATCCAAATCGGGATGCCTTACTTTGAAAGAGACACAGGCGGTCGAGTGGCCGGACCCTTAGCGAAAAGGATTCCTACGTATCCCGAGCGGGAATCAAGCCGATCGTAGTTCGTAGGTGCAAGGGCCGCGCGTGGGGACCTTGACCTGAGCGAGACTGTTCGGAGGCGTTTGAACCTGGGACTTTTGTAACCTTCGAGGGCGTGTGGCACCTCAAACCGGAGTTGATGATGCTAGCGAGGGCATGTGGCGCCTCAAACCGGAGTTGCTGGATCATACGAGGGCATGTGGCGCCTCAAACCGGAGTTGCTAATACTGACGAGGGCGTGTGGCGCCTCAAACCGGAGTTGCGATGCTGATGAGGGCGTTCGTGCCTTGGGTGCTGGGCTTATTGCTGTTGCCAGGTTTATCCTGCTGGGGATGAGCATTCGGGCTTACCTTGATGGCCGAAGAGGGATTGTTGTGCGGGCTTATTGCAGCTGCCGCTGAGGTGGAACGATCGGGCTTACGACTGGCGGCCGGGGAGATGAATGTTCACTTGCTGAAGTGAAAAGGTGTTCGGGCTTACGAGGATGGCCGAAGAGGGATTGTTGCAAGGCGTTCATGCCTTGGGGTTCGGGCTTATTGCTGTTGCCAGGTTTATCCTGCTGGGGATGAGCATTCGGGCTTACCTTGATGGCCGAAGAGGGATTGTTGTGCGGGCTTATTGCAGCTGCCGCTGAGACGAACAACGAGGGTCTCGATAGGAGAGTGGAGGTCGGACCGCGAAGGTCGGGATTGACTGTTTGAGATGGGACCGTGAAAGGTCGTGATTAAGGATTGAAATCGGACCGTGAAAGGTCGCGATTGAGGATTGAAATCGGACCGTGAAAGGTCGCGATTGAGACTTGGAATCGGACCGTGAAAGGTCGCGGTTGAGGGTTGAGATCGGACCATGAAAGGTCGCGATTGAGGATTGGAATCGGACCGTGAAAGGTCGCGGTTAAGGATTGGAATCGGACCGTGAAAGGTCGCGATTGAGAATTGAAATCGGACCGTGAAAGGTCGCGATTGAGGATTGAAATCGGACCGTGAAAGGTCGCGATTAAGGATTGGAATCGGACCATGAAAGGTCACGGTTGAGGAATGAAATCGGACCGTGAAAGGTCGCGGTTAAGGATTGGAATCGGACCGTGAAAGGTCGCGATTGAGGATTGAAATCGGACCGTGAAAGGTCGCGATTAAGGATTGAGATCGGACCGTGAAAGGTCGTGATTAAGGATTGAAATCGGATCGTGAAAGGTTGCGGTTGAGAATTGAAATCGGACCGTGAAAGGTCGCAATTAAGGATTGGAATCGGACCGTGAAAGGTCGCGATTGAGGATTTGAGATCGGACCGTGAAAGGTCGCGATTGAGAATTGGAATCGGACCGTGAAAGGTCGCGATTGAGGATATAATTGATGGTGAAAACCATTAGGCATTTTAACGTCTGGAGACGAGCATTAGTGAAAACTAACTGGGAATTTATCCTCGGGGGATGGGGTGTTAGAAATGTCTAACTGGGGGAAATTTTACACTTTTGGGGGCCAAAAGTGGTAAAATTGAAACTGCGAAAAACTGAGGGGCCAAAGTGGCAAAAATTTTTCTGGTGCAGTAAGAGTCCGGCCGGACTTTTACTGAATTTGACAAAGTCCTTTTCAGCGCCGAGGCCGAGGAAGGAAGAGCCATTTTCTTCCATAAATTCCGACGAGGGAGGAGAGAAAAGAGAGAAAAAATCCAACCCAAATTGCAAGGTTTGCTCGAATTTGCGAAGGAAATTTGCTATGGAGGGAGATTTGGGACCAATGGCTCGCCACGGAAGGACCGATGACGAAAGAACTCGATTGGTTCGGACCATTCGAACCATTGTGCATCCATTGAATCCGGCGGAGTTTTATCCGGCGAGGGATAGACACAACTCCAAGGATGGGATCAAGAGACAAGTAAGCTTCCTACAAATTCCATTAATTTTAAGAATGTGCATTCTTTAAATGTTAGAAATTTGTTTAGGAATGAACTTAGGGATTTTGGTGCCCGAATTGGGCCTTTTGAGTTTGCCATGAATTGTTGTCGAAATTGACTAGGATGTACTTCAATTGACACTATGGGTAGATGACATAAAAATTTTGGTTGCAAAATTCCATATCTAGATGCATTTTCCAAAATTAAAGTTGCTTTAATTCGGGACGGAGTAAATTTTCGAAATGTTCGAAAGAGATTTGAAAGTTCCGGTTTCGACGGAGTTTTCGAAAGATTTTGAAAGTTCCGGATTCGACGGAGTTTTCGAAAGATTTTGAAAGTTCCGGATTCGACGGAGTTTTCGAAATGTTTTGAAAGTTCCGGATTCGACGGAGTTTTCGAAATGATGGGAATATACGTAGGAAATGAATGAGAACCGTATCTGCATTGCATCCTTTTGACATGCGTTGGTGCATTTTGTTGACGTTGCTTCTGTCTTGTTTGTCTGCAGGGGACAGGGGCGGTTAATACCCATAACCGTAAGAGTCGGGGTGCCTTTGAGGCGGTGCGAGCATTGTGGGATATTATCCCGGGCGTGGCTCGAGAGGAGAGAGGAGTCCGCGGCGGTGGTGCTTGACTCCAGGGTTAGGTTGGGTTTATCAGTGCTGTGGCTGCGACAGCTGATACGCCGCGGGCCAGGTCCATGTATGTTGCTCTGAGCGAGTACTGGTGGGATACGACCCACACTTTCCATTTCAGATGGGGGGAGGCGACGGTGACTCCCACGGATTTTGCCGCTATCACTGGGTTGTCGACTTATGGCAACACGCTGGTGTGGGTTGATGGTTACACCCCGGAGCAGTTGTCTAGGCTGCTGGGTTTTGATATTACCGATGCCAGGGGCTTAGGCATTCGGTACAGGCCGATGGAGAGGCATCTGGAGGCGGGTGTCGCCGCTTATCTGGCTGGGTCCTTGAGGATGACCACGGAGCGCCTGGCTCGAGGGTTCCTTTAGTTTGCACTGTCAGCGACTTTATTTCCGACTTCTGACACGTCCTGTCACTTCCCTCTGCTCGGGTCGCTGATAGACTTGGATGCCGTGAGGGGTTCGCGTGGGGGAGGCTGGGTGGCTGAGCTCTACCATTCTGGACACGTTCTCGCGGGGAGAGGAGCACTCCTTTTACATTTCACCTTTATCTTGGATGTAAGTTTACGTACTTTTTCTCTTCCTTGCCTCTTTTATGTACTCGTATGTATACGCTTTGTAGGCGGACATAACTTTCCATTCTCTTAGCGTGAGTGCAGTGCTATGAGGTGTTGATCCGCGGGATTGGGACATCAAGGAGCCGTACCGAGCCCTGTTCCCTGCCATGCTTGGTTTGGCGTAAGAAAGCGAAGAGGGCGGTCTCTTTGAGAGTTGGCACTCGAGTGTCATACGAGGGAGGTGTCTCGAGCAGAACCGGGAGTTCTGCGAGAGGATCCGGTGACACTGGTGGAGTAGGTTTGAGGCCGTCCATTCGGATTGCTAGCGAGACTACACGGCGGAAGCTCTGGTGGGACTTCACTGCGACGCCATGTATCGGGGAGAGGGTGACTCGTCAGCATAGGCCGGGGTCCCTTCCTTTGGTGCCGGTGGATCCTCCGATGTACATGCAGCATCCCCGGGAGATGCCGATGGATGAGCTGGAGGGGTACATACAGGGCGTGTACTACACCGAGTACATCATAGCGGGGGCCGCCTATGATGTTTTCTTGAGGATGAGGCTGAGGAGCCCTCAGGTGCAGCATAGAGAGAGGGCGAGGTCCACTGGAGGTTCTCGAGATTTTCCGGTCCCACGAGCTAAGGCCGTGCGCATGCGAGGGGCTGGATGGTTCGCGTAGGCGACTTGTGATTCCGCTCCCGGCTGAGCCGAGACCACGATACAGGGCGGACCCCAATGCTTCGGTGAGCACCTTTTTTTGATTTTCTGCATTTGATAGTAGTATTCTGCAAATGTTGCATCTGTACTTTCTGCTTGTCTTCTGATGACCTTCCTGGTTCGCAGGTGTCACGGCCGTACGTACAACGACGCCGCATGAGGCGCGGACGGGTGGTCCGCCTACGCTAGGAGGCTCGTGGAGTTCATGCGGTGCGGTTCCGGAGGAGCGTGGATGTCCGTGATCGCGGGGCCGTCTAGGCCGGGAGATCGCCCGCCTCGCTCCCACAGTGGTGGGGAGGACTTTACACAGGGGTTCGGCCGATTCGCATGGTGGAGCGTGGATTTGGAGCTCCTTCTTTTTGCACTCGATGGGGCGCGAGAGAGAGTCCTCGAAGTTCGCGTACTCGAGAGGCCTTTCGCCTATTCCCTGGAGGAATTTGGCGAGTTCTGCCTCTGCGACGGATTCGGCGGCAAGAACGTGAGCGTCACGTGAGTGCACGGATGATGCTGAGCCGGGACTCGAGTAGTCCCCTTTTCTTGCTTTCTTTCTTTCTTGCTTTGTTTAGACAAAATGGATGTATTTGTCAGAGGAACAAATTTGATTTGAAGCTGTATTTGCAAAAAGGCGCCGTGGGGGCGGGAACTGTACTTCGCATATTTATTACGTGATCACCTTACATTATTTTTGGCAAATAAGGAAGTAGGATAATCAAAAATAAATAAAATGAGAAATGCACTAAAAATTGAACGGGTCAAAAATTAAGCATGTATGCACTAATTATTAATTATTTGCATGTTGCACGAGCCCGGGCGGAAGGGATCGATATTTGTTGAATGAAACCATAGGGCGGCACGCGAGATTTCTTAAAGGTGAACGAGGAGTTGCTTGGAAATGTTTCTAATTTAGGGGCGGTGGTTGAGAGTTGACCAAGTCAGCTGCGGAGAATCCGGCCGGACTTGGAGTGACTTTCAGCATTCTTTAAATTGCAGTTTCGGCTTTGCAATTGGTTAAAGCTGCGCATAGTTTTTGATCATTACATTTGAATTCTCTCAAACTTCCAAGGTTCCTTTCATTTTTCATGGCTCCACTTTCCCAAGTTATCGTCTCGGATGCAAGAGCGATATTTGGACAACTTTCGAGTCGTGGAGTACGGAACCACTCGAGGCGAGAACAAAGGTTTTCGAAGGCACATTACGGGATTAAATCTGTTTGGGCTTTGAAGGAGCTCATGCGTTTTTGCAGATTGGGATCTTTTGAGAGCCGCGTCTCGGTTGCAGGGACGTACGGAGAATGTGTGACAGCTTTTCGTACGGCAGAAGTCACTCCTACGTTTGAAGATTTACGGGCCGATGCAGGAGGACTGAGACGGCAGACTAGTTCTTCCGTATCTTTGGTGGCATGGCCCTTTGTTGAGAAGCTTAGTGTCTTTGTTTGGTATCTCATTTGGAGAAGCATACGGGATGCTTGTCTGAGGATCTGGATTACGTTGACATCTCAGACTCGCGAAAGATTTCTCGGAGGCGAGGGGAGCGTCTTTTTGTGGGACGCGTTTGCTCTGTGCGCGGTGCTACTCTGTTCACATTCACGTCTCTGGGTGTGTGCCATCACAGGTGTCTTGGACTGGTGAGGCAGTGCGGAGTGGGGAGACATCGTGCCGCTAGTCTTGGGCGAGACGTTCCTGGGCATAGGTCGGATGGTGGCCGTGCCGATACATGTGGGGAGGAGTCCCGCTATGCTTACCATGTGGTTGAGGAGAGAGGCTGCAGATGATGCACGAGGTGCCAATGTCTTATGACGCTTGGTCTTTCTCTCGGCGTCCTCTGGTGATAGGGCGATCAGGCTGAGCTGGAGCTCTGGATGGCCGAGACTCACGCACGCATCACTTGCGATGGTGGGTTCCCCATTGGAAGTTGACTTGCGGGACCGTTCGGGAGGGTGCATTGATTGTCGAGTGCCGGGCGTCTCGAGCGTCTTTCTATATTCCATCATTGGTTACTGCGCGTACGAGTGGAGAGCGAGGTGCCAGCAGCGATCTGAGTTATCTTGCTACCTTTGAGGTGGGATCTCTGCGAATGGAAGATCCTTCGACGCTATTTCTTGATCACCGGTGGTGGCAATACACGTCCTTCTTGCCCGGGGTTCTCTTTCACCGAGAGAGGGCATTGCATCGCACGTGCGATATGGGCTAGTACGAAGAGTGTATAGGGGAGACACAGATGGTTATCTTGTGGAGACGGAGTGAGCTGTTGGAGTCTTGATCACCTAGGCAGCTCGACCTTGAGGAGGACCGAAGCAAGGGCTAACCACAGTGAATCGTGCGCGATGCCATGGCTGATTATGAGACGAATGCTGATCGGGAGGCCAATCAAAGCCTTGTTATGATGGCTCGAGCGAGGCGACTCGAGACGAGCTAGAGAAAGGGTTGCGTTGACGGCCGCGGGCTTGACGGAGGCATCGGGAAGAGTCCCTGAGCCAGGTAGAAGGCCTACCGGAATTTTGCTGCGAAGGTGAAGAACACTCGCCGGGGAAAAGGGAAGGGGAAGAAGGATGAAGGACCAAGTTCGGGAAACTAGGTTGACCTTGCTGTCCAGAGTATCCACCCATTGTCATTGCGAGACACATTAATTGATTAATGTTTTATTGTAGTTTTGCTAGCGTGTAGCGAGTCAAGAGTTGACCGTGCTTGAACTCATCAAAGAATGTTTTAACCGTTATGAATTTGTAGGTTAAAGAGTTTTTAAAACACAATCAATTGATGCTTATTGTATTTTTTTTGTTTTTTTTAGACCGAACCAATGATGGCTGCCTACGTTCCCCTTTTACAATTGGAGGCCTTCACCTCTCATTTGAGGCACCCCTTTTCCACCCCTCTATAGGGAATACGCCCAGGAAGTTCCCCTTTTTTGTTTTTTTTAGACCGAACCAATGAGGCCTTCACCTCTCATTTGAGGCACCCCTTTTCCACCCCTCAGTCCCCCTCTATAGGGAATACGCCCAGGAAACATCCCCTCTCCTCACAATCCTCCCAAATCAATCCCAAATCAATCCCACACACACTTCCACACACATCAAGAAACCAAGGTTCTCAAGGAATCAAGGCTTGACATCAGCTTTGGAAGAGGATGCTTGAAGGCTCCTATATCTAACTTGATATAGGAGTTGTGGATCTTCAAGGGTAACGCTCCCTTCCTCCCTATTTCTCCCTCTTTTAAACATATGTAGTTTAATCCACATAAATGACCTCAAATGTGTTGTAATAACTGAGATCTAATCTTTGCATATCTATTTTAGTCTCAGATCTCATAGATCCATCATTGTTTTACACATCATTTCATATAATCAAACCATTTTGACATTGTTTTGCATGAATACACGAGATGAGTATGGATTCCTCATATCCACACCCTTTTGAAGTATTCATTATTGAAATACTTGTTCCCTGAGATCTATTTGTGAAGAAACTTGGCCATATTGGTGCCTTGTTACCTCTGTAGATCCCAACTGAAAGGTCTCTGCAAAGTGGCTAGTTATGTCACGCGACATAGGCAGCCTATGTCACGCGACAAACATAGCCAGTTTGCAGAAACTTCATATTTTCAAGCTATAATCTGATGTTAACCCCCATCATGCTATAATCTGATGTCTATCTGCAATTTAGATAGTATCTATGTACATAAAATGTCATCTTTTCATTAAAATACCATTTTCATACATAAAGGTGTATCCTTTGCACCTAAAACCCATTTTCATGCATTAAAATCATTCTTTTTGCATTCAAAATCTCTTTTCACATTAAAAATGCATCCTTTGCACCCAAACATCATTTTCATACATAAAATGCATCCTTTTCTTTCAAAATAACATCTTTATGCATCACTTGCACATAAAATGCTATTTTTCCCATAAAATGCATCCTTTGCACAAAATCATTTCTTTAAACCATAAAGGTCACTTCTTTAAACCAAAAGCATTCATTGCAAACCAAAATGTCATCTTTTCACTAAAAGTTTCATTTAAATCATGCATTCCCCCACGTCCCCGTTAGCAGCCTCGGAACGGACCAAGGTGTAAAGATCCTATCTTTACATCGTTTCTTCCATAAAAAGGTTTCATAATTTCTTTAGAAAGGGACAACCTTGGAACCCTATATCTCCCGATTATCACTTAAGATTGAGTATGAAGCATCTATACGAGGCTCGACCATCTTAAAAGTGTTCAGGATTGATGGGCTAAGGACCCTCCTTTTCCTAAAGAACCTCATCTTTGACTATAGAGAGTCATTCTCTCGATCCACGCAGAGTCCCAGAGGTTAAGCGATGATCACAGTCCAAGATGAGAACGGGATCAAAATCCCCTAATACATAAAATCCAAGAAATCCCGAGCGACAACCAATAAATGGTTTAATACGTCCGGAAGGCGACTTAGGACATTCCCTCCCCACTATTTTCAAACACATGCACCACAAGAAAGCAACGCAAGCGAAGCACGAGTTAATGGGATCTTGGGAGACTTGCATCCGGCAAGGCACGCCTTGGTGCTGAACGGCGATCCGTTCTTCCCAAGAGGTAACTTAACCTCCCGAACCCATAAAACCTTTTCAAAGTTTTGAGGTAATCAAAATGGCGTGGCGACTCCGTTTTTCAAATTAGGCAAGGATGTCTTTCAAACTACAGCGTGTTAAATTTCCAGTAAACTTTCAAAAATTTGGGGCACACATTCACACTATCTTGTTTCTGTTTTGCATCATTTCGAGCATATATATATATATATATATATATATATATATATATATATTTCCTAGATCAAACAAAAAATGATGAGCGGCAATCGATCAGTAATGGTTAGATATAACTAAATCTTTGGTTGGGCTAAAAAGCAAAAGACAATGGGAAGAGTTGTATGAGTTGTACGAAATCATGCAAATACACTTCCGGTTTTGGTGTTAGACTCTCAACATTTCATATGTCAAAGATTGAATTAAAAAGCCACTAGATAAATACTTGGGGTGCTCATGTGAGGGACATGGGTGGCTCATGAAAAGCGATGGTACCCCCGTCCAGAGTAAAAGTGAATGAAATTGAGTTTCCATCCACCTATTGAACAAGGCTGGAAATCCTAAAAAATAAAGAGAAAGAGAGCTCCCTCGAAGATGTGGTTGTAAAGCTCTTACGCTGAGGGGTAAGAATTGATTGAAAAGAGAGGATTTATATGTAGTTGACAATGACACGTAACAGAACATAACCATGATATGACAAGAGCAGTTGGAACCACCTAAAATGAAAGTGAAAGGTCTATATCGGAGAAGAGAAGGTAAAATCATTGAGCAACTAGAAGAAGGCTGGCATAAAAAGCCAAATGAGTGGATTATAATGTGTTAGTAAAAGCTTCTAGTGGTGAAGAAATATGTAGGGCATACAAGGAAAGATCACATAAATATGTACATAGGCTCGAGAATGGAAAAACTAGAAAAAAGTGATGCCCAGACTCTTGTGGATAGGCTTATTGAATTTGAAAAAAAGAGAAAGGATCCAGGTTTCTTTTTATAAAAAATCAGAA
The DNA here is from genome assembly GCA_022495995.1 of Adenophora triphylla var. japonica. Classification (NCBI taxonomy): domain Eukaryota; kingdom Viridiplantae; phylum Streptophyta; class Magnoliopsida; order Asterales; family Campanulaceae; genus Adenophora; species Adenophora triphylla. The sequence goes on from JAFEMH010005377.1 coordinate 162,733, forward strand.
TTTGATGATAGAAGGTAGTAGAATTGCGACAATATTTTTGAGAGATGCTATGATGATGGAAGACTTCAAATTGTATGGGGATGTTGTTGTATTTTGACACAACATATACCACAAATAGATACAATACGATTTGTGCGCCAATAATGTTGGAATAAATAACCATTAAGAATTTGCAACTGTTATGTTTGGTTGTGCTTTCATCTACCCGATGAAAAGAAAGAAACGTTGTTTGGTTGTACTTAATGAATTACGGAAAATCAATGGGAGGCAAAGAACCAAAACAATCTTGCCCTTGATCAAGATCTTGCTATATCAAATGCAATTGAAGAGGTATGTCTGCTCCTATTTATTTTCACTTTGTATCCTTAATTACTCTCTTTACTTTGTTATATTTGCCTTAATTTATATGCCCGTCTTTTGTCTTGTCTGCTATGTCAAATATTACATATGTCTTCGAATGCCATTTAATTAGTACTTTGTTATAATTTTTAAGTTATGCCTGTTCCAAATTTGATATGGTTTTCGGAATTATTTGAAGGAAGAACAAGGCATAGGCTTTGCCTATGGCGTATTGACAAAATGCCATATCTCACTTTGGACATTTGAGAGACAAATGAAAGAATTTAAAAAGGAATTTGACCATTGTTTGATGGGATGTAATGATGAGCATGAGTTTGAATGCTCTTGGCATTCAATGCTTACAAAATATGACCTTCTTGAAAATAATTGGTTCAATCGTTTTATGTACGGGCTCAGTGAGAAATGGTGCACAACTTTGAACAAGGATTTTTTGGTGGCATCTTGTCTTCTCGAGAGAAGTGAGAAGCGCGAAACCATGCATTATGTTTCAAAGCAAACGAGAAAAACATCCCTTTGCCATTTCTTCGACATTTTAATGGAAACCATTTAACGTTGGAGAAGTGAAGAAACCGAGCGGAAGGAATTTGAATCTATGAGCTCATTTTCCACGAATAGGAGCTACCTGGTGAGTATCACAAGGCATGCGAGTTGAAGTTTATACTCAAAAATATACTGATTTTTTGAGACGAAGGCAAAGCGTGCTTTTGGTGCATTGTATAACATAGGTTCTGGCCAGTAGCGTGAGAACAACTTGGGTTCTACAATGTTGCACATGAGAAAAATCTGAAAAGAGTATGCCAAAGCTGTTCTCTTCATAAGGAACAGATGAATGTGTAAGCGTGGATTGCACCTATTAACAATTCAATCTTGTTATGTTGGTGGTTGTGTATTCATTGCATTAAGAGACGCTAAACTTGTCGAATGTGGACGGGAATTCGAGAAAAGTACATTCTAAAAAAGGTGGACAAAAGTGGCTAAGAAAGATGTATGGGATAAAGTACTTATAAAGAGGATGCATACTACATCAACAATGATTACAATTGAGTTTTATTCCTTGGAAACAACGGATAAGCGAGGAAGTACCACAACTTAATGATGGCTTGTTATGAAAACCGGTAATGCAAGAAGAAGGATTTGGAAGATAGTTTCAATAGAGATTCACTTCTAATACAAAAATTGTTGTCTACCAAGGAACATGATGTTGTTTCTTCAACAGAGTGAAAATAATAGTGTTGGTGAGACTAGAACGAAGAGTGCACACTGCAGTGTAGACCCAATTCGTACCCAATTTCTAAAGGAAGAAAAAAAAAACAAAAAATAAAGTTTGAAAGGAAAAAGCCAATCCTTACGATGAGTTTGGTTCTAAAAACCAAATGTACATTTGATTTAACTTTCGATTTGAATTTATGCCTTCCCATTTTTATTTTGTTACTTTGTTATATTTGTAAGGATTGCACAGCCGTGGCTTTGGATGTTACCTTTGCTTATTATTTGTTTTATACATTTTTGTTCTCGGTTTTTTGTTGCTGTTCCTTTTTAAAAATGATGAGGCGGTGCATGAATTCTAGCACTGCTGTTTGATTTGGTGGCCTTGGCTACACATAAAAAGCTGGTTGCTGTTCTTATCCTTGATTATGCTGGTTCATGTATTTACATTTGCACTGTTCTTATCAAAAGTGGAAACACCTCTTCCCCAGCACCTTAACCATTTATGTTTTTGGTTACACCAACTAAGCTGTTCCATGGACACATGTCCATAGCGATGATGCCAAATTCAAATGCATGCACTAGGACGGGTGTTCCAAGACTGAGTAATAAAAAAACAGACAACGATTGATAGTTATCTGGCCCAACTCGCATTCAGCCATGGACACGTGTCCATGCAGCGAGTAGTGCCAAATTTTAATTGATACCACACGGATTCAATAATAGTTAACTCCATTTTATCGGTATAAATAAGTTAGAACTTCACTTCTTTTTATTTCTAAATTTCATCTAAAAAGCAATCGATTATTTGATATGAGTGCGAGTAGAGTCGAGTCAAGTCGAAGCGGAAGGTTGAAGATAATGAAGAAGAAAG